>JAHRHZ010000267.1:284075-319020 GCA_024137785.1 Ginglymostoma cirratum
CTGCTTGACCTGCTGTGTTCATCCAGCCCCATGCCTGTTATCTCGGATTCTCCAGCATCTGCAGTACCTTTTATCTCTACGTACCTAAGGAGTCGGGTTGCAACCGGAAACCGCATGGCAGGAGTTGAATGTACAGGCTGTCTCCTGCAGTGACTGCAGATCGAGCGCAGGCCACAGCAACAGCAGCAGGTCACGAGTAAGCCGGTTTGACTGTGAGAGCAGGCCAGTGAGGCAGTGACAGTGGCAAGAACGAGCCTTTCGCATGGCAGCAGCGACGACATCCTCCTGCATGTCTAGCGATTGGAGTGGCGCCTGCATCATTGTGGAGATGGGACTTGGGACTCTAAGATCTAGACTTTTCATTTTTTCTTGCTTATCTTTTGGTTCTGTTAAAATCTTTTAATTCAGGATTTTGTAACCAAGTGGGCACCAGTGCATGGTGAGTTAGTGCACTTTTTGCTGTACTTATGTATTCCTATACTTATTACATGTGACAAATAAATAAATCTAAAGTGAGTGGGATCTCCTACAGTTTAGGAGGCCATTCGGCCCACTGTGTCTGTGCTGGCTCTCTGAAGAATGGATTCTCTTTGAGCCAGTGCTCCTACTTTGCACCTGTAACCCTGCAAACTTCTGTCTTTTCAGATAATGATCCAATTTTCCTTTCAATGCCTGAAATGCACTTGTGGTAATTTATCCTTTGTCAAAATTCACTGGACTTTGGGATGGTTCCAGCAGATTGGAAAACAGCAAATGTGACACCACTGTTCAAAAGAGGAGGTAGACAAAAGGTAGATAACTATAGGCCCGTAGCATAACTTCTACAGGGTAAAATGCTTAAATCTATAATTAAGGAAGAGATAGCAAAATATCAGGATAGAAATTGTTTAACCAATTTACTGGAATTCTTTGGAGGATATTATAGCTGTGGTGGACAACCAGGAACCAGTGAACGTGGTGTACCTGGATTCCAAAAGGCATTCAACAAGATGCAGCAGCCTTTTGTCTGGCACAAGCTAAAGGTGAACAGCATTAATGTACTAGCATGGAGAGAAAACTGGTTAACTAATAGAAAGCAAAATGGTTGTTTTTCTAGTCTGCTAGTGGTGTGCCTCAGGGATCAGTGTTGGCACTGTGACTGTTTACAATTGACATCAATGATTTAGAGTTGGGGACCAAGTGTAGTGTGTCAAAGTTCACAGATGACATTAGTGGTCGAGTAAAGTGTGCGGAGGACACTAAAAATCTGCAGAGGGATACAGATAGGTTAAATGAGTGGGCAAGGGTCTGGCTGATTGAGTACAATGTTGCTAAGTGTGAGGTCATCCCTCTTGGGAGGAATAATAGCAAAATGGACTATTACTCAAATGGTGAAAATTGCAGCATGCTACTGTGCACAGGGATCTGGATGTCCCTGTGCATGAATCACAAGAAGCTGGTTTTCAGGTGCAGCAAGTAATTAAGGCGGCAGATGGAATCATGTCCTTCATTGCTGGAGGGATGGAGTTTAAAAATAGGAAGGTTTTGTTGCAGCTGTTGAGGCCACACCTGAAGTCTGTGTACAGTTTTGATCTCCTTACTTGAGAAAGAATGAACTGGCACTTGGATGGGGTGCAGAGGAGGTCCACTAGGTTGATTCCAGAATTCAGAGGGCTGGCTTACGAGAAGAGATTCAGTAGACTGGGTCTATATTCATTGGATTTAGAAGAATGAGGGAGGGATTTATAGAAACATAAAATTATGAAGGGAACAGATAAGACAGAATCATGGAAATCGTTTCCACAGGCAGGTGAAACTAGAACTAGGGGTACAACCTCTAAATAAGGGAGAGTAGATTTACGACTGAGTTGAGAAGGAGTTTCTTCACGCAAAGGATTGTGAATCTGTGGAAATCCCTGCCCAGTGAAGCAGCTGAGGCTACCTCGAATGTCTTTAAGGCAAAGACAGATAGATTTTTGAACAGTAATTAAGGGTTATGTTGAGCAGGTAAGTCAGTGGAGCTAAGACCACGAAAAAAGTCAGCCATGATCATATTGAATCACGGAGCATGCTCTACAGGCCAGCTGGCCTACTCTTGCTCCTATTTCTTATGTTCTTATGAATCTGCCTCCACCACATTTTCAAGCAATGAATTCCAGATAGTATTCACTCGCTATGTAACGGTATTCCCTCACAGAATCTTTCAGTACAGAAGAGGCCCTTCAACCCAACAAGCCCACACTTATCAAAAAAAAAAAAAAAAACACCCTAAAATCAACACATCTACTCTGACTAGCTTCAGAGATTTAAAGTTGAGCCTAGCTTCTGACTTCAGGAAGTTACCGGCTTCCTTCTCTGTCATTAGTAACAACCTGTAACATGTATGTCTCACTCCTTTCCGGAGTAGAAAATTCTGCTTGCTCCCCTTGGTGTCCTTCATCCCTACACCATGCAGAACTCATGAAATGGTCACAAAATCACCTGGCTCCTTATCCATGGAATTTCCTATAACATCTGTACTACTTTGCATTGTTATTCTCTCCTGAATCATCTCTTGCCCTTTGGTGCCATGGTCTGGACTGCAATCACCAATGCCTGCAGATCTAACATATACAAATATAGGAACATAGGCCATTGAGCCCTTCAAGTCCACTCTGCCATTCAACTGGATCATGGCTGATCATTTATTTTAATACCACTTCCAGGGTTATCCTCACATCCTTCACTGTTACCAGTACTGGAAATTTACTGATTTTAGTCTTGAACATATTCGATGTTTGAGCTTCTACAGCCTGCTGGGGTCAAGAAATTCCAGATTGAAAAAAAAACCTTCCCACTGTATTAAATGGTTTGCCTTTTATTCTGAGACTGTTGGGTTCGAGCCTCAAAAGGAAAGTACATTTGTTGCCAACAGTGTGTAATTTGAAAAAAAAACACGTTAGGCATTGCTTAACATCATACCTTTTAAAGCAGCTTCCCAAACCACCTCGGCCAAATTACCCATCATGATTTCCTTTGTTTAGTTTTAAAGATCCCAGTTTCAGATAGCACTTCATTAGTTTCAAACCTAATAGAAACCTCCGATTCATAGCCAGAGTCTTTTCCCTGGGGTGGAAACATCAAATACTAAGGGGCATAGATTTAAGATGAGAAGAGGAATTTTTTAAGGAAATATGCAAGGCAAGTTTCTTTTTACACAGAGTGGTAGGTGCCTGAAATACACTGTCAGGTGAGGTGTTAGAAGAAGATACGTCAGCAAAGTTTAAGAAGTATCTAGACATAATCCAGTGTAGTGGGGTGCTGGGAATGTGTGTCAACACATTTCACAGGATTGTTTATTAGATGCGTTTGAAATGTCTTGGGATATTTTATCACAAAAAACACCCAAAAATGCAAGCTGTTTTTGTTGGGGAGCATGTGTGGCTCTGATGAAGAAACAAACTTTTGGGCTTTTGTACATGCCAGGCTCCCATCAACACACACCTCATCGAGCCATGGACTGGACTTGGCTTCCTACTGGTACATATTAAAAGGAGCATACTGTAATTTTGGGAGTAATTCCACATACCTTTAATACATCTGTAGGGTTGGCAATAGATGACGAAACCACTCCAGCAAGAATCCCACACAGCACGTTTACAAGGAGCGTTTCATCTGTAAATTGAAAATAATTTACAAAAGGTGGAAAGCCAGGTCAAGGACATCCCAGCTAGAAGTAATGCTCGTACTTCAGAAAATTGACAGTGTATGTACCAAAAGGGCGCAAGAGGTTTTACATTCCCAGCACCCCACCACACTGAAGATCATTTTTTTGATTTACTCACGAGGATGTGGACATCACTGGCTAGGCCAGTGCTTATTGCCTATCTCCAATTGCCCAGAGGACAGTTGGAAGTCAGCCAGACCCACAGCAATTTGGAGGCACATGTAGGCCAGACCAGATAAGGATGAAAGGTTTCCTTCCCTAAGGACCAGGTGGGTTTTTCCAATGGTTGCATAGTCATCATTAGACAATTAATTCCAGACTCTTTATTGAATTCAAATTGCACCACCTACTATGGTGGGATCTGAACTGGGTTACCAGAACATTAGCTGACTTTCTGGATTAATAGTCTGGCGATAATACCACTAGGCCGTTGCCTCCCCCTTTCCAACACCAACCAGAATGGGATTATATCTGCAAGTCTCTTTCTGAAGTATAACTGAAGTACTTTCAATTGGAACTTCTAACAGTTCTCATAACGAATAACAAAACATTTTTTTCCATCCCCATCCTTGCCCTTCCTCATGTACTTCGTCCACACTGGAGATCAGTTAATAATGAAAACCAAAATGATGCCTTCCCATTCACACTCATGGCCGAGTGTCACAGGCATTGTGACTCTACAACTAGTGGGCATAGTCTGAGATTTTGGGCCAGAACATTCAGGAGAGATGTTAGGATGCACTTCTACACACAGGGAGTGGTACATGTTTGGAGCTCTCTTCCACAAATGCCTGTGGATGCAAGATCAGTTGTTAATTTTAAATCTGAGATAGAATAATTAGTGTTAAACAAAGGTACTGAGAGATATGGAACAAAGACAGATATGTGGAGTTAGGTCACAAATCAGCCATAGTGTCTCTGAACAGTAGAACAGGCTCGAGGGGGCGAATGGCCTACTCGTGTTCTTATGTTCCTCTGTAACAAAATAGGCAATACCCAGTCCCTGGTTCATTTTTAAGGGCAATGCCTTGACCAGAGTCACACTCCTGGTTCAAGTTTAAACAAGCTCAGCAGTTAACTGCCAGCCATCATCTAACTGGTACATTCTCCATGGCAATTCCTTTATCAATCAGTACACTTTCTCATACAATTTAAAATATCGTTGGCCTTTACAGTGGTCTTCTAATGAATTGTCCTGATGAGTTTCAGATGAAAATAAATGAATTAAAATGAAATGGAGGTCCTTTTAGGGAAGAATGAGAATTTTTTTTCTCTCTCTCGTCAAGAAGTTTGCAACTTTGAAACTCTCTGCCTCAGAAGGCAGTTGGAGCGTGCGTGTGTGAATATTTTGACAAAATGTCTTTTTCAGCAATTTTCAAGTTCTATACAACCAAACAATTATTAATATTTTCATCTCGTAAGGCACCTGCAATTCTCTTCTTCGATAAATAATTTTGATTTCTTGAATGTGAACAACAACTTTTTAAATCGGAACCAAACTAAAACTAATAATTTCAAACTGCTTCTTGTATTATCCTCAGATTACTGGACTATACAAAGTCAACAAGCGATTCATCTAAACTTAGCAAGCAGCAGCAGAAAGGGCCATCTGTTCTTGTGGGCGAGAGCTCTTGGGTTGCGCTCTGCACAGTGCAACCAGATTGGAGAATCACACCAAATGTTGAAATTGCACCAAATGTGCAATATTGTGGAGTTCCAGGGTAAATTAGATTTGGGAAAATAATCACCAAATATTTATTTGAAATGAAACAAACCTTGTGGACAGCTTACAAAAAGGCGCTTCAAACTTTGGTAAGTTCCGATCTTGATGGTGCCATAGGATGCCTGACGCAGGAGAGCTGGACTGATGCTGTATCAGGAAATAAAGACGTTACAACAGATCAGCCTGTATAACAAAGCTTCACCCCCAGCCCAATGTTCAGCATTTCAAGACATTAATACACCCATTTCTTTCAGCCTTCTGTCCAGAATGAATGTCTTTTTCACCTTCATACGCAAGGATTTCATGTTTCAGATTTATAGGACACTGGCAAGACCATAACTCAAATATTGTCTACAATACAAATCACCTCATTGAAAGAAGGATGAAAATACTTTGGAGGTTGGTTAGGGGAGATTTACTGGATTCTTATCTAGAACAAGTTGCCTTGAGAACAAGTTAGACAGACTAGGCTCGTTCCCAATGGAGTTTAAAAGAGGTGACTTCTTGATGGAAATAATATTCTGAATGGCCTTGACAAGATGGACATGGAATGGATATCTCCTCTTTAGGGCAAGTTCAGAATTAGAGGGCACTGTTTTAACATTAAATGCTGTCCTTTCAAGACAGGGATGAGATCTTTTTTTCTCTTTCGCCAAGGATTTTGCAACTTTGAAACTCTCTACCTCAGAAGGCAGTTGGGGTGTGCGTATGTGAACATTTTTAAGGTAGACATTCTTGATGGCGAAGGGAATCAAAGCTTATTGGGATAGATGAGAATATGAAATTCGAAAGCAACTGATCAGCATGATCTTAATCAATGGCAGGGCAGGCTCAAATGGTTGACTGGAGCTATTCTGCTCCAATATTTTAGGTCTGTAAGAGGGACTCTTTGTTTACAATCAGTATTTAACAAGACTTGTTTGCAATAGTCAGGTCATGGTCATTACAACACATTAGGAAGTCACCCTACCCATCAGCTCCAGATTGTGTAGGGTAATCCAATCAGTTCTATTGTCCTATGGATCTCCATACAATAAAATAATTCATAAGGAATCCAACCATATGCAAGAACTTTTCCGATTCTTTTCAACTATCCCATTTTTCTATCACTCAACTGCACAGGTTGCATTGTACCTTGACATTTTTACTGCTGCTCAATTGCTTTTGGAGACTTGTAATCTCCAGCAAAGACTTAAATCCAGCCAAGTGAACAACTTGCATTCAGCTGTCAGTTAATGGAGAAAGCTGTCCACTGAGACAATGATCACAAACAGAGCAGAGGAAAGAAATGGGGTAACTAAAACTGGTCAATGGGGAAAGAAGGATTTTAGATGGCACAGCAATTTACAAAAAGCCTTGGTGGTTTCTTTTTTAAAAGAGTCGGATGAGGCACTTATTTTGTAAAACGAAGCGACCAATGGGCCAGAGAGACCTATTTATTACATGTGCTACATGTCAGTCAGAACAGGAGATAGGATAGTCAACAATTTAGTGGGAAAGGGTGAAGGGGTCAGGAGGAGGGCCTCATAGGTACAATGAAATTGCGGAGGTTATAAGAACACAAGGTGGAGAAAGTTCAGCTTGGAGCTCAGGTTGGCAAATTTTCTATTACCAGGTACAGAACATATTTTATAACCACTGGACATCACCAAAAACATTGTTGGTGTTTGTGATAGCTTATAGGTAGCTAGCTCCCACCAGCAGCAATGTGGTAATGGCCAAATAGTTGCTTTTCTTTTGTGATGCTGATTGAAGGACAAATATTGGTCGCGACCCTGAGGAGAACTTGACTGCTTTGCCTTAACTTGAACCATAGGATCTCAAGCGGTCACTGGAGAGGACAGAAAGAATTTCAAAAAATAACATTCCTGGACAGTACTACATGCAGTTTCATCTGGACTTTTGTGAAGTTCTAGAATCAGACTGGAACCCTGTAACCTTGAACTTCCCCATGTGTGTCGGGGCCAGCACTAATCTGATGGGTTAGAACAGAAAAACATGCTTCCAGTAGAGAGTTATGCTCCAAGTATACTCCCAGTTCTGAGGAAGGGTCACCGGACCCGAAACGTTAACTCTGTTTTCTCCTCCACAGATGCCACCAGGCCTTTTATGCAAATTCTAATTGCTTAACCCTATAAACTGCGATGTCACTCTGAAAAATCTGTGCCGCACCCTATCTAAGGCAAAATCACCAGGCAACTAAACAGATTGGGCTGGAAGAACCATTCTCATTGATGAGAACGGAGGATACCACTTTAAGGTGTTTTGTTAAACAAGCAGTAGCCAAATGAGGGAAAGCAGTGACACACACAGATTGGCTAGAACCTGTGCCTGTGAGTACAAGCAAATCCAATCAAGGCTATTAAAGAGACTTTGATCATTATGTAAAGAGAAAAAAATAGCTTGGCTATTGGGAAGAGTATGCAGACTAGAATGTACTTGGAAAGACAGCAGAAAAGAGATAGGCTGAATGGCCTTCTCCTGAGCCAGAACCATCCCATGATTCTATGACATCTTTCAAGAGGTGCAGTATCCAGAGTTGGACACAACACTCCAGGAGGAAATCTTGAGATTTTGGTGAAAGTAAGAATTTGGTGCAGAAGGCGAAGATTTTTTTTTAAATACCTCCAATACATCTCGTGGAAGCGTCCAAAATTTAATTATTTAAAATGTAGGTTTGTTACTTCGTACAAGTCAATACATATAAAAAGGAAAACAATTTGCGATAAATTAAAACCTATATGAAAAATTTAGATTAAGATTTGACAGCTTATTTGTTTAGTCTACAGTATGTTGGTGTGTGTGGACGCAAGATTTTTCACATGAACAACATCCACAGGAGATGTCTCCATCTTCAATTGCTCCTACTCAAAATCATCAAGCTGGAGACACAGAGGACAGGGTACTGTATCGGAACAGATTCATCCAGACTTCACGCGCACCCCATGCCTAATTTAAGGAAGGATTTAAAAGCATTAGGAGTGGTTCAGAGCAAGTTTACTATATTGTTACCTGGAATGAGGGGTCTGTTTTGTGAGGATAGACTGGACATGCTGAGCTTGTATCCACTGGAGTTTAAAGAATGAAGAGTGATTGAAGTGCGTAAGATAGTCAGGTGGATAAAGCAGTTAAGAAAGTAACACACTTTGAGAGACCACATTTTTCCAGAGATAGGACTGCAACTTTTATTACAAAATTGGGAGAAGGGGAAACTAAGAGAATATATCAGGTTAAACAAAAAAAGCAGCAACTTCATTGATTTGGGGATGAAATCAACAACTCAATGCTGTAATTAAAAACTTGTACACTCATTTCTAGAGGTCCTACAAGTACATTAACGGCAAAAGAGTAACTAGGCACAGAATACAGCCCCTTAAAGCTTAACGAGCCTGTTGATGTGTGGTACCACATGAGATAGATGAGATTCTAAATGAATATTTCTACTCAAGATTTACCATGGAAACAGACATGGAAGCTAGGCAACTTGGGGAAGTAAAATGTGATGTCTTGGAAAAACAGTCCACATTACAGAAGAGGTACTAGAAGTCTTGAAACACATAGGCAAATAAATCTCCGGGACCTGATCAAGTGTATCCAAGGACATTGTGGGAAGCTGGGGAAGAAATTGCAGGGCCCCTACTGAAGATATCTGCATCATCAACAGCCGTGGGTGAGATGCCCAAAGACTGATCAGTGGCTAATGTAATGCCATTATTTAAGGAAGGCTGCAAGGAAAAGCCAGGGAATTACAGACCGGTGAGCTCAACGTCAGTGGTAGATAAAGCAGACTAATAAATAAGCTGCCAGATTTTAATCTAAATTATTCATTTTTTTTGTTAAAGTTATTGCAAACTGTGTTTTCCTTTTAGATATATACTGACTTGTATGAAGTAACAGTGGCAGGTTGCTGGAGGAGACTCTGAGACAACATCTACACACATTTAGAAACACAAGGGCTAATTAGGGACAGTCAGTATGGCTTTGTGTGGGGGAAATAGTGTGTCACAAATTTAACTAAGCTTTTTTTTTTTGAGGACCAAGAAGATAAATAACAATAGTGCAGTATACATTTTCTACATGGACTTTAGCGAGGCTTTTGACAAGGTACTGCATGGTAGACTAGTTAGTGAGGTTAGATCACACGGAATCCAGGAAAAGCATGCCAATTGCATACAAAATTGGTTTGACGGTCAGAGACAGAGCACAGTGATAAGAGGATTGTTTTTCAGACTGGTGGTCTGTGACCAGTGGTGTGCCGCAAGGATGGGTGCTGGGTCCACTGTTGCTCAATATTTATACAAATGATTTAGGTGAGATATAGACGGCATGTTCTCAAACGTTCTGATTGCTGGACTATTTTCTCAGAAGAATCTTATTACATGGGACAGTAGTGTGACGATGCTATGACTAAGTTATTTTGTCCTGGTTTTATTTTGAAGAGAGGTTGTAAGGTAGAGGAACCGAGCAGTCCACCAGAACTATTAAACAGCTTGGGAGGCCTTGGGTCCTTTTTTTTTTTAAAAAACAGCCGGAATCGGTAGGGCCAGCTCTCTCAGATCCAGATTTCTGGGTTTTGATGTATCCAGCAGCAAAAGAAGCCTTTCGGGTCTCAAAAAAGTCAGAGCTTCAGTAAATGTCTCCTAGCTGCTACTTTATCTGAATATTCTCGATATTTTTCTACCTGGATTGGACAACTGTACATGAGAATCGGCATCTGAATTTCCTTGTTTTGCCAAGGGGTGCATTTATGGGATGCTACTATACATTGCTGCAGTTAATTACTAATAGTTACCTATCTATTATTCAGTTAAGTCTTCTAAACATTAATTTATTATAAACCCTGTTTCTTTTGTTTTTATTTTAACTATAATGATTAAATAAATTATGTTCTGCTTAACGTCGAGTAGTTTGACCAATCTCATTACGCCTGGAACACGGCACTTCACATTCACCTTTAAAATAACAAAAAGTTAGGGCCGATGCTACCTTCTTGACATATTTTGAGTTGGTTTGGTCTGGTCCAGTCTATAACAAGTTGGGGGCTCTTGTCAGGATCAAATCTATAATTCCAGGTTGGGTTCAGGATTGCTGGACTCAAAGACAGTGAGTAGTAGGTATTAGTGTCTTTTGTTTAAACCAACTGAATTCAACACCTGAAACAGAGTGTGCCTTGTGTTGTAACGGCTCTTTGGGTCACTAAGAGTTTTCTGGGGGTGGAAGAAGTGACTTCAGGAGTTTTACAAAAAGTGAGCAAGGCAAAGCTTTTGGAATGATGAACAAGCTGGAGTTGGGGTCGCTTGGGTCTTCAAGGAAATGGGAGATAGGTGTGGCAGTTGTGCAGCATTTAAAATTGCCGGAAATGCTACTGTAATTTTTGGAAATGGCTAAAATTCAATTGTAAATAAAGCAGCTTAAATTAGAGGCAAAAGAAAAGGAAAAAATAGCCTTGGCAGAACAAAGAGAGAAAAAGAAATGAAGCAGTTGGAATGATGATTAAAAGCAGAGGAAAAATAAAAGGACATTAAGGCCCTAACAGACAAAAGAGAGAGAAATGGGAAAAAGAGAGAAAATTTGAACTTTGAAAGGTGGCGATTAGGGAGGAAAATTAACTTAAAAGGACAGAGGTGAGGGTAGAAGGTAGAGGTAAGCTTAGCGAGACCAATAATGGTAATGAGCAATCCCATCGTAGCCAATGACCTGGTGGGGATCTGTTTAAGTATGTCTATGCATTGCCTAAATTCAACAAGAAGGATGTAGAAGCCTTTTTCATTTCATTTGAGAAAGTGGCTGAACAAGTGAAGTGGCAGTGACCATGTGGGTTCTGTTGATCAGAAAAAAGTTAGTAGGTAGAGCTAGTGATGTACTTGCATCACTGTCAGGTGGTATCCCGGGTCTATAACGAGGTGAAAAATGCCATCTTAAGGGCACATGAACCAGTGCCATAAGCCTACAGGCATGTTTCAGGAATCCAAGGAGGGACCTTGCTCAAACTGACATTTGAGTTTGAAAGTATCAAACAAAGCAATTTTGATAGGTTGGTAAGGGCATCGAAAATAGATCAAACATATGATGCCAACATATAAAGCTGTTAGATGATTATTTTGGAGGAGTTTCTGTAGTGAGAACCCATGGCAGAGCAGAGTGTTAAAACTGGAAGATGAGCAGGGGAAATGGTCAATGATTCGGAGTTGGGTCATAAATCAAAGTTTGGCTTCCAACATCAATTTCAATCCAGGAGGGATAGAAATTGAGAAAAAGAGAAATCCTCAGGTGGTAAGGGAGAAAAATATCTCATTGAAGATAATAAAGGTGGCTTACCACAGGGGAAAAAGGAAACACATGGCTTGTCGGGGTGGGGGGGGGGGTGCGGGGAGGGCAGTGAGGAAAGGGAAAAAGCTCAGGTGTTTTCACTACAATAAAAGTAGATCACACGAAGTTGCAGTATCAGTGGTTTAGAAAAAGCTCTGGGAAGATGAATGTGAGAAAACAGGATAAGCCAAAGAATTGTACTAAAGTGGTAAAGGAAAGCACCGTGGAAGCTAAAGTTGGGTGAGAAGACAAGTGCCACATCTTTTTAAACCATTTACTTGCAAGGGTAAAGTTTACTCACATATGTCAGGAGCAGAAGGTAAAGGAATTACAATTTTAAGAAGTACGGGAGAATATCAACTTTTGATGTTGAGAAACCCGGAGATTTGCAATCCAGAAGCATTATTGCTAGAAAAAATGCTAACATGTGGAATTCAAAGTGAGACGAGAAGTGCTCCATTACGTAAAAGTGAAGTTGGAGTGTCCAATTAAACGTGGAGAAGTGGTGGGAGGAACATTGGAAGAACTCAACTCCTGAAATACAGTTTGTCCTTGGTAATGATATAGCTAAATCACAGCTGGGAGTGATGCCTACTGTGGTTGAAAAGCCAGTGAAAAATCTGGCAACTAAGGTATTACAGGATATATATCCTGGAATTTTTTCTGACTATGTAATAACAAGATCACAAAGCCACAAAAGCAGAAGGAGAAAACAACGAATAAAGATAAGGAAGCTGAAGTACAATTATCAGAGACCTTGTTTGATCAATATATTTTTCTTTCCTTGTTCATTGGAAGAAGGCCCTGCTGGTTAGGCCAGCATTTATTGTCCATCCCTAAGTGCCCAGAGGGCATTTAAGAGTCAAGCACTATGGAGTCACATGTAGGCCAGGCCAGGTAAGGATGGCAGTTTCCTTCCCTAAAGGACATTAGTGAACCAAATGCGCTATTCTGACAATTGACAAAGGATTTGCGGCCATCATTAGACTCTCAATTCATGTTTTTTTTTAAATTGAATTCAAATTCCATCATCTGCTGTGGTGGGATTTGAACTCAGGTCCCCAGAACATTATCTGGGTCTCTAGATTAACAGTCCAGCGATAATACCACTAGGGCATCACCTCCCCTTTGGTTGAGAAATGGTTGAGAAAAGACAAGAACAGGTGGAGGACAAAGTGTTTATTTTTAGTTCAGAGAAATTAACTGACTTAATTAACAGAAAGATGAAAAATTGAAGCAGTTGTATTAAAAAGCACACAAAGAAGAATAATCCTAGAATGTTACCATCTTAAAAATAATGTATTCAGATGAATGAGAAATGGGCAGAAGTTCTTCAAATTGTATTACTGGCAGGTTATAGAAAGGTGGTGTTGCAGGTAGCACATGAATTACCAGGTCATCGTCATCTGGGAGTAAAGAAAACTTGAGCCAAAATACAAAAACATTTTTACTGGCTTGGATTGCATAAGGAAGTGGTTGAATTTTGTCAGACATGTCATACATGTCAGGTAATTGGAAAACTTCAGGCAGTGATAAAACCCACATTTTCAATATTTATTTGAGAAGCCTTTAACAAAGATCTTAACTGATTGCGTAGGACACCTACCTAAAAAAAAAATGGGAATCAGTATTTGTCGACCATAACAGATGTGTCCACTGGATTTCCAGAGGCCATTTCATTATGCAATATCACAGCTAAAAGCATTGTAGAAGAGTTACTCAATTTTTTCACCAGATATGACTACCCACAGAGATACAATCAGATCAAGGGTCAAATTTTACATCAAAATTATTCAAGGAAGTTGTGACAGCTTAGGAATAAAACAATTCAAATCCACTGCATACCATCCAGACTTGCAGGGAGCATTAGAACGGTGGCATCAAACTTTAAAGACCATGTCGAGGCCTTACAGTCAAGATTATCCAGAAGATTAATAAAGGAATTTCATTTGTACTTTTTGCAATTAGGGCTGCACCAAATGACCCTATCAAATTCAGTCCATTTGAATTAGTTTTTGGGTATGAGGTGAGAGAACCACTGAAATTAAGGAGAAATTGGTGAGTCAGAGTTCACAGACCACATATTTGGACTATGCATTAAATTTTAGGGAAAGATTAAATAGAGCTGGCTAGACAGAATTTAAAAGTAGCACAGCATATGAATAAACAGGAAGCAGAAATCAAAAATTGACGATTTTGCTACTGGAGATAAAGTGTTGTGTTACTTTCAATAATAAGTGAACCTTTAAAAGCTGGGCATAGTGGACCATATCAAAAGGAAACTGAGTGATGTGTACTGTTTAATAAGAACGCCAGGTAGAAAGAATTCTCACAAAATGTGTCATGTGAATATGCTCAAAAGGTATTTTGATAGGGAAGGAAAGCAAAAGGAGAATGTGGTATTGGTTACAACAGAATGAAGAACTAAATTCAGAGGTTTCAGAATTGGACATTTCTCAAATTAAATTGGACAAGGAGGAAGTACTCAAAAACTGGGATAGATTACTGAGTTACCTTCCAGAGGAAACTCAAAAAGATCTGAAAGAGTTATTACTATTGTATGGAGAGATATGGGAGATGAAGCTAGGAAGTGCTAATCTAATCACGCATGACAGAGATAGAAGAAATGCTGCTCCAATTAAGCAACTTCCTCATAGGCTTAACCCTCTAAAGTTATCACGGGTTCAAAAAGAGATTGAACGCATGCTCAAAGACCACATAATTAAAAGTGATTTGCAGTGACTGGAGCTCACCCACAGTAAAGGTGCCAAAACCAGATGGTACCCAATAAATATGTGTGGACTATCACAAAGTCAATGCAGTCTGATTCGTATCCTATTCCACGTTTGCAAAACTGTTCTGAGAAGGTAGGACAAGCAACTTATATTTCTAAATTGGACTTACTCAAAGGATATTGGCAGGTACCTTTATTGGAAACAGTGAAGACAATTTCAGTTTTCTTGACACCAAATGGACTGTACCCGTTTCAAGTCATGTCATTTGGTATGAAAAATGCACCAACCACATTTCAACAAGTAATCAATGAAGTCATTTCTGGATTACCTAAATGTGTGGAGTTCATCGATGGCCTGGTGATTTTTGGTCACACATAGAAGGAATATTTGGAGCATCTATCAGAATTGTTTGATCACCTTCGGGAGGCAGGTTTGGTGATCAACTTGACTAAGAGTGAATTCAACAAAAAGCCCAACACACATTCCTGGGCCATGTCAGGGGTGGCACAGTGGCTCAGTGGTTAGCACTGTTGCGTCACAGCACCAGGGACCAGGGTTCAGTTCCACCCTCGGGCGACCGTCTGTGTGGAGTTTGCACATTCTCCCCGTGTCTGCATGGGTTTCCTCCGGGTGCTCCGGTTTCCTCCCACAATCCAAAAATAGGCAGGTTAGGTGGATTAGCCACGCTAAATTGCACATAGTGTTCAGGGATATGTAGATTAGGGGGATGGGTCTGCGTGGGATGCACTGAGTGTTGGTGTGGACTTGTTAGGCCAAAGGGCCTGTTTCCACACTGTAGGGATTCTATGAAATTATATGTTATTGGACATGAACAGATGGCCCCACACGATGTGAAAACAGAGGTTATTGGGGAGTTTCCCATACCATCAAAGAAGAGGGCATTACTATGATTCCTGGGTTTGAGTGAATTTTATCAGAAGGTCAGACCAAATTTTAGCAGTGTGCTGCTCCACTGACTGACTTACTGAAGAGGTGCAGAAAATTTCAGTCAATGGTGGACTGTCAGAAGGCATTTAACAGCCTGAAAGCTGTGATAACCACTGCCTCAGTGTTAGCCACGCCTAATTATGCAAAGCCATTCAAGGTGGCTATCAATATGAGTGATGTGGGTGTTGGTGCTGTATTCTTACAAGATGACAAGAAGGTAGAAAGGCCTATTGGGTATTCTTCCAGAAAACTGAATGATCATCAACTGAAATATCCCATGATTGAGAAGGAAACCTTGAGCTTGGTACTGGCATTGCAACATTTCACGGAATCAAAACCAATTACAGTTCTATTTTTCCTCAGTCCTGATGAAGAGACATGAACCTGAAACGTTAACTCTATTTGTTTCTTCATACGTGCTGCCTGACTTTCCAACATCTTTTATTTCAGATCTCCAGCATCTACATTATTATGGTTTCAAGGTCTACAGGGAAGAATAGGAAAATTATGGAAAGGGAGGAGTAGCCTTAGTGATTAGGGATGAAATCACCAGTGATAACTCAGGGTACAATGAGAACAGGGCAGTGCAGAGTTTACGGATTGAAGTAGTAAAAGATTTAAGACTGTTTCTGGTGATAATTATTGTGTTGACCCAGCTGAAAACTCCTGTATCTTTATTGCATGCATCTGTGACGAACAGGCAACTATTACAAAGTACTTGACGAACCAATGGAATGAAAAGCTCCTGACCTGATGGGGTGCATCCAAGAAATTTAAAGGAAATGGCTTTAGAGATTGGGGAAGTGCCTACATATCACCATTATTCAAAAAGGGAGACTAAAGCTGGTTACAATAAGCAAATTAGCTTAACATTATTGGGAAAATGTTAAAGAGTAGATTTAATAGCAGAACTTTTAAAAACATATGTGGTATATTGCTTCATGAAAGGGAAATCATGCCTGACAAATGTATCAGCAATCTTTAAGGTTAACAAGCAGGATAATAAAGGAGAACCAGTAGATGTAATATATTTGGTTTTCCAAAAGTCTTTTGATATGGTACTGCACCTCGGAGGCATTTGAAAAGGCATTGCAAATAAAGCTTTTTAATAAGATAAGTGCCTATGGTAATATAATAGCATGGATAGAGGATTGGCTAACCAGCAGAAGACAAAGTTGAGATAAGGGTCATTTTCTGAATGACTACCAGTAACTAATGAATTGCTGCAGACATCAGTGCTGGGCCACAATTATTTACAATACATTGTGACAATACTATGGTCTTGAGAGGTATATTTTGTTCTTCTTTTTTAAATAAAGGTTGAGACAGAGGTAGAGAGCGGACTAATCAAAGCCAGTAAAGTAAACAGCTTGAGAAGCCTTGGATTTTCTTTTCTCAAGTTATGGACCAGACCAAACCCCCTCAAAATATATTAAGACAGCTTAGACCCTATCCTTTTCTTATTTTAAAAGGTTAGTGTAAGGCATTGCGTTCCAGATGTGATTCGCTTGGTCAAACTATAAAGTCTGGTCAGACTTTAAGCAAAACACACTTCATTTTTACACTGCAGTTAAAATACAGACTACTAATTAACTAATTCCATAAACACACCCTCGGCAAAGGCAAATTCATTAAAACAGATTGTCTCACATGTAATTCTGGCAGCAGGAAGAGAACCTCAGCTTTCAGCTGTAACAGAGACAGGAATCCAGCTTCAAGATCCCAGCAACTGCAAGTTCTGTGGGAGCTTGACCCCACCCATTCAGGCTGCTTCTCTTGGTCCAACTTTAAAAAAGAACCCAAGACCTCACAAGCTCTTTACTTTATTGGCTCTGAGCAGACCGCTCATCAGCTCGATCTCAGCCTTTCTTCATTAAAAAAAAAACCAAGACAAAATAAAACCACTGCAACATCACAAATATAAATGACTTGAATGAAGGAAGCAAATGTACTGTAGCCTAGTTTAGGGATGCCACAAAAATAGGTGGGAAGGCAAGTAATGAAACTGACAGAGTCTACAATGGGATAGACAGATTAAGTGAATAGGCAAAAGCTAGCAGATGGAAAAGTGCGGCAAAATCTGAGGTTATGTATTGCAAACTTTTAATTAACCGGCACCTGCGGACCAGGGGTGTACCAGCTGATCAAATAATTCGGTAGATGAAGAGATCCACATAATCATTGAACTCCTACAATGTGGAAACAGGCCCTTCAGCCCAACGAGTCCACAATGACCCTCAGAGCCATCCCCCTAATCTACACACCCCTGGACAGTATGGGAAATTTAGCATGGCCAATCCACCTAGCCTGCACATCTTTGGACTATGGAAGGAAACCGGAGCACCGGGATGAAACCCACGCAGACACGGGGAGAATGTGCAAACTCCACACAAACAGTCACCCGAGAGTGGAATCAAACCCTGGTCCCTGGCGCTGTGAGGCAGCAGTGCTAACCACTGAGCCACCCTGCTGCCACCCAATCACTGTATAAACTGGATAGAGAACTGGCTGGGTAACAGGAGACAGAGTTGTAGTAGAAGGGAGTTCAATCCAGGTAAGTGCAAGGTGATACATTTTGGAAGATCCAGTTCAAGAGTGAACTATACGGTAAACGGAAAAGCCATGGGGAAAATTGATGCACAGAGAGATCTGGGTGTTCAGGTCCATTGTACCCTGAAGGTGGCAACGCAGGTCGACAGAGTGGTCAAGAAGGCACGTGGCATGCTTTCATTCATCAGACCGGGTATTGAGTACAAGAGTTGGCAGGTCATGTTACAGTTGTATAGGACTTTGGTTCGACCACATTTGGAATACTGCGTACAGTTCTGGTCGCCACATTACCAAAAGGATGTGGATGCTTTGGAGAGGGTGCAGAGGAGATTCACCAGGATGTTGCCTGGTATGGAGGGCGCTAGCTATGAAGAAAGGTTGAGTAGATTAAGATTACTTACATTAGAAAGACGAAGGTTGAGGGGGGACCTGATTGAGGTCTACAAAATCATGAGAGATTATAGACAGGGTGGATAGCAAGAAGCTTTTTCCCCCCGGAGTGGGGAACTCAATTACTAGGGGTCATGATTTCAAGGTGAGAGGGGAAAAGCTTAAGGGAGATATGCGTGGCAAGTTCTTTACGCAGAGGGTGGTGGGTGTCTGGAACGCGTTACCAGCTGAGGTGGTAGAGGTGGGCACGATAGCGTCATTTTAGATGTATCTAGACAGATATATGAATGTGCAGGGAGCAGAGGGTTATAGATCCTTGGAAAACGGGCAACAGGTTTAGGTAGAGGATCTGAATAGGCGCAAGCTTGGAGGGCCGAAGGGCCTGTTCCTGTGCTGTAATTTTCTTTGTTCTTTCTTTGTTCAAAACACACATTAACCAATAGAAGTGTAATGCAGGGGGTAGATACATCACTATTATATTTTACTTACAGCATAAATCACTTAAATAATAACGTTACTTTGGCTGAAATAAAACTGACCGGCAGACAGCTTTCTCACTGCACCCTCAACTAACTGCTCGGACATCGCAGGAATCGCAAATTTTAGTATTTCAGGAATATAATTTCTGTCAGTTTATTGACAATGCCGGTTAAAACAAAGTTTGCTGTACTTTGGCTGGATGAAAATAGGAGCTGAATATTATTTAAATGAGAGAAGATTGCATAAAGCTGTAGCACAGAAAAATTATTTCAATCATTCACTGGACGTCAGCTTTGCTAGATGGACCAGCATTTACTGCCCGTTCCTAATCGTCCAGAGGGCAGTTAAAAGTCAAGCACATTGCTATGCTTTGTAGTCACACATAGACCAAACCAGATAAGGACAGCAGATTAATGTCCCAGAAGGACATTATTTAATCAGATGGTTTTTTACTAAAATCAGTGTTGGCTACATGGTCACCATTAGGCTCATTTTTTAGTTCCAGATTTTTGGTGAATTCAAATTCCATCATTTGCCATAGGGGAATTCCAACCAATGTCCCCAGAACATTAATGTACGGTACAGGATTACAAGCCCAGTAATATTCTCACTAAACCACTGCAGAAGTGTTGGGGGCTCTCAAATTAATTATAAACAGTTTGAAAACAAGTTGAGTGAGTAATACAGAAAGCACTGTTGACCTTTTTTTCAAAGGGAATGGAATATTTATTTTATTAATTCATGGGACATAGGCATCACTGGCTGGCCCACATTTATTGCCTATCCCTAGCAGCCCATGAAAAGATGGTGGTGAGCTGCCTTCTTGTACAGCTGCAGTCCACATGCTGTGGGTTGATCCACAATTCTTTTAAGAAGGGAACTCCAGGATTTTGACCCGATAGATAACCAATATAATTTGGCCAATATGGAAATCGGGAGGCCAGCTAAAACTACACAAGGCGCTAGTCAGACCACTACAAACACTTTTGGTCCTCTTATCTAAGGACATATATACTTGCATTGGAGGCAGTCCAGAAAACATATCCCAGCTATGGAGGGATATTCCTATGAAGAAAGGTTGAGTACGTTAGGGCTTGTACTCATGGGAAGTTAGAAAAATTAGAGGCAACCTTATTGAAACATACAAGATTCTGAGTCGGCAGGGGGCGGGGGGGGGTGGCTTGACAAGATAGGTGCAGAGAGGTTGTTTTCCCCTTGTGGGAGAGTTTAGAACAACACTGTACGATAATCAGAATAAAGGGTTGCCCATTTAAAACAGAGCTGAAGAGGAATTTCTTCTCTTAGATGGTAGCCAATTACTGATGCCTGTAGAGGCTTGGTCATTAAGCATATTCAAGGCTGAGATGGTAATATGTGGTTAGTAAGGGAATCAAGGATTATGGAGATATGGTAGGAAAGAGTTGAGGATTATCAGATCATCCACAATCTCACTGAATGGCAGAACAGACTTTGTTCTGTGGGCTGAATAGCCTACTTCTGCTCCTATGTGTTATGGTAACTTTAATGTAGATCAACTTTTTTTTAAAAATAGCACAACTAATGAATTTTGAATGTATAATAAAGGATAATTTTGTACAAGATATGCTTGAACCAACTAGGGGAGACCATATTAGGTTTAATAATTAGTCTAAGCACTATAGTGTAGGAATTCAAAATGACAAAGATGGATTGGTAGAATGGAGAGATGAGTGACACGTGAAATTTAATGCAGGAAAGTGAGTGATTCATTTTTGACAGAAAACAGACAAAATAAAGGGTACAATTCTAAAGGGATACAAAGGCTGGGGAACGTGGACGCACGTGTACACAAATCATTGAAGGCAACATGATACGTTCCTTCACCAGATGAAGGTTTAAGCAGCAGATATGTCAAGTTGGGGGAAGAGTCAAGCAATGTTATAGAGGTGAAAATAGATGGTTAGGTGATGGGGCAGGTATATGCTCAGATATGTGGTTGGAAAATCACCTTCAGGTCAGAAGTGACATATTGTGAACATTCTGATTGAGCCTCATAGTTTGTGTAGAGATGAAAGGCAATAAATTTTGAAATGAATACTGTGCTTTCCTGGGTGTTGCATGAGAGAATATTTCCATTCTTAACTCACATCCATGTTCCTGGTTCTACACACATCCTTGGCTGAATCAGTCTCTACAGGCATGACAGATCAAATGGTTACAGCACAGAAAACCTGTCCTGATCTGATGCATCCCATTAAGTAGAACAAGTGCAATTTACCTACCCGGAATAAAGAGCCCTCAATCCTTCCTCCTTACATATCTTGAGTAAGGCATGTAACATTCCTCTGTACTTAATTTCCTTGTAACGAGAGTCAATAAGCTGACCCTGAACCTGCAGCCGAGTTTTTGTCAGGTCAATTGGAAATGTTCCTAAGGGAAAGAGAAAGCAGCCTTTTACGACTCAAAGAGCACTTTCTGCTGAGAAACAGCTCAAACAGACGACATTTACCTGTGTTACTATGGAAAGACAGTGGTGTTGTCTCTGCACTAGCAATCCAGAGACCCAGGTAGTAACCTGGAAGATGGGTTCAAATTCCACCATGACATGTGGTGAAATTTGAATTCAATAAAAACCTGGAATTAAAAATCCAGTGATGATGTGAAACCATTGTTGATTGCTGTAAAACACGATCTAATTTAGAAATGTCCTTTAGGAAAGGAAAACTGTCATTCTTACCTAAACAAAAAAAAAAAAATGAAAGAACTGCAGATGCTGTAAATCAGAAACAAAAACAGAAGTTGCTGGAAAAGCTCAGTAGGTCTGGCAGCATCTGCAAAGAGAAATTAGTGTTAGCATTCTGTCCTGAGGAAGGGTCACCGGACCTGAAACACTAACTCAGATTCCTCTTCGCAGATGCTGCCAGACCTGCTGAGCTTTTCCAGCAGTTTCTGTTTTTGTTTTTGTCATTCTTACATGTTCTGGTCTACATACTCCCAACATTCACCCTAATGTGATATTCCACTGATTGGTCCTCTGAGATCAGTGCGTGATCAGTGCAGAAGCCTATGCACAGCATGCCAATTGACACACACAGGAATTCTGAGCGGGTGCGCAGCCATTCAGTTTACAGGGAACGCTGAGTGTGACTCCGGACCTTGAACAACGTAACTGACTTTTACCTGTCCTCTGAAGTGGTCGAGCATGTCACCCAGTCAAGGGCAACTGGGGATAGGCAACAATTGCTGGCCTACCTAGTGACACCCACATTGCATGCATGTATATCGAAGAACTCCATGTTACCAATTATAAACTAAAAGATATTTGGCTAGGCATTCTGCAGTCTCACACACAGGAGGATGAACACTAATCCACAGCAAGAAAACTGCGTTTTCTTTCCAGAATCAATCCTTGTGGAAATGAATGTGTTTTGGTGTCAGTGATTTTATTCTAAACGTATGTAAAGTGGCACACAACCTGGAGCTGAATTGATAATTAAACATAATGGGTTTTCTCACAATCAAACAGTCTTTGACATGGTTAAACCTCTCAGTTTGGAGGAACGGTGGGTTGTTAGTGCATTTCAGCATTTGCCATAGGTAGCCACATCTTTACTGGAGTATTGGTTACATCCAGTGAGCACAGATGACCCCAATGATCAAATAACACAGTTATCATAGCAACAAAGGAATGTGTCAGTTCTGAATGTCTTGTTAAAAGCATCCAGTCATTAACACCAAAGTTGAAAGAGGGACAGCAATTCTTTGTAGACTCTGTTTCACCCTCTGGATAAAGATAGTTAATCTGCAATATTATTGAAACAGAGCAGATGTGACCTCTTGCCATGTTAGCATCAGTTATTTCAAGTATACTTTCATTTTAACAGATAATACTAGTTGCAAAATTTACATTATTTTTAACGTAGTGAGAAAGGAGCTTAAAAATATATCTTGCCTTCATACTGGAAGATAATTTATTCCATGCATTCAAAAAAATAATTCTGTCATAAGTCATAGAGTCCCTACAGTGTGGAAACAGGCCATTTAGCCCAACAGGTCCGTACCAACCCATCCTCCCACCCTATCCCTAATAACCCTGCATTTCCCATGACTAACTCACCTAGTCTGCAAGTCCCTGAACAATATGAGCAATTTAACATGGCCAATCCACCTCACCTGCACATCTTTGGACTGTGGGAGGAAACTTAAGAGCACCTGGCAGAAACCCATGCAGACACAGGGAGAACATGCAAACTCCACACAGTCACCTGAGGGTGGAATTGAACCTGGGTCCCCGGCGCCGTGAGGCAGTAGTGCTAACCGCTGAGGCGCCATGTCTATTCAGAATTGGAATAGTCTTAAAAGAATCGTCTCCGTCTATCACCTGATTTTTAAGTTGGATGCAGGCAGAAAAGAGGAATCATTCGTGGGGAAAATTCACAATAATGTGAAGTATGAGCAACTTCAGTCATGTGGATGGAGTGGAAGGGCTGGGACATTCACCATGGTGAAGGGAAAGCATAGAGGAGATTGACTGAGACGTTCAAAAATCAGGCAGGGTAGACAGACAGAAACTGTGCCCAGCTCAGAACCAGGAAGAGAGAGATTTCAGGTGATTGGCAAAAGTAGTAATGGAGGCATAAGAAGGAACATTTTCTAGTAGTCAGTGGTTAGGATCTGGTATGCAGTATCCAAAAATCATAGAATTTTACATGTCTCTGCTGACTCCTTAAAGAGCCACCCAGTTAGTCGCATTCTCCAGGCATATCTCTATAGCCTTCTAAAGTTTATTACTTTCAAATACATACCAAGGTCTCTTTTGCGACCTCCTATTGAATTCACTTCCACTACTGACCACTAGTTACTGACATACCAACTAGTGGAAACAGAATATCTTTCTTCACCTTGTCAAAATTGTTCATAAGAAAGATGCGGAGGCTAATTCAATCAAACGTTTTGAGAGAGAGCCGGATAATTCTCTGAACAGAAATAATACATAAGGTTATGGGGAGTATGAGTGATAACTGCATAAGGTTAATTGTGTTATCAAGTAGCCAGCCCAGATATGATGGAGTACTTGGGATTATTCCCTGTCGTAACATTACTGTGATTCTGTGATATTATAACTGCGGTCCCAAATGTAAAACAGTGTATTTTGCAGCTTCTGTTCATTGATCGAGTGTCTTCAGGTCTCTCTCAGGATGCTGCCCATCTTTTTAACACAACCTGATCAATGCCTGGATCATGGTCGACTCGTGCCAGGGGTTCCTTCCATCAGGAGTAGCAGCTATCGTCAGAGATCCACTGCTCAGGAATCCGCACCTCCACCATCGCAAATTCAAGTGGCTGGTGAAGGGGAGGGCCCTGGCTACAGGGGTGACCAGAGACGGGGACGTGCTGGGTGGCGTAGGCTTGGGTTGAATGTTGCTCCACTCAGAAATGCCTTGGTGTGCTTACATACCGCAAGGCAGTGGTGTTCCCAGAGGAGGACATTGGAGTCCTCCCATTTTCCAATCAGAGGCTTTGGGTGGAGGGTGTTGCACACATTAGGCCCATTAAACGGCAAATTGCGGTGACTCACAGACTCACAGCTCAACTGCTTATTTTGCAGTGCTGTGGAGTCCATGGATCATGTATATACTGGTTGTGGGCGACTGCGTCCCTTTTTAGTCATTTGAAAAGTCTCTTGTTGTGCACTTCAATCTCACGCTCCTGTTCTTTGGGCATCTGGTTGGACAAGTCTGAGGACCTCTTTGAGGGTCCTCTCCTGGGCCTGGCCACACTGGCTATTAGCAGGACCAGGCAGCAGGCTGTGGAGGGGGTTCATTTCTATTGACTAATTGGCCGTCTTCCACTGCCAAGTTAATGCCCACGTGTCAAAGGGGATGGTCTACACCTGGGCAGGACTGGAACCAATGTCCTAGGGGCTGCTCTTGCTAATGTTGTTGGGGAGGGTTTAAACTAATGTGGCAGGAGGATGGGAACCAAATGAGGTGGTTAGTGGACAGTAAGGAGGTAGTAACTAGATAATGAAGTCAGTGTGACTAAGGGGAAGAGTAGGCAGAGAGCAGATGATGAACGCAAAGGGACAGGTGGTCTGAGGTGCATTTGTTTTAATGCGAGAAGTGTAGTAGGTAAGGCAGATGAACTTAGGGCTTGGATTAGCACCTGGGAGTATGATGTTATTGTTATTACTGAGAATTGGTTGAGGGAAGGGCAAAATTGGCAACTAAATATCCCAGGATACAGATGCTTCAGGTGGGATAGAGAGGGAGGTAAAAGGGGTGGAGTCGTCGCATTACTGGTCAAAGAGGATATCACAGCTGTACTGAAAGAGGGCACGATGGAGGACTCGAGCAGTGAGGCAATATGGGCAGAGCTCAGAAATAAGAAGGGTGTGGTAACAATGCTGGGGCTATACTACAGGCCTCCCAACAGCGAGCGTGAGATAGAAGCACAAATATATAGACAGATTATGGAAAAATGTGGGAGCAACAGGGTGGTGGTGATGGGAGATTTTAATTTTCCCAACATTGACTGGGATTCACTTAGTGTTAGGAGTTTAGATGGAGCAGAATTTGTAAGGAGTATCCAGGAGGGTTTTCTAGACCTGTACGTAAATAGTCCAACTCGGGAAGGGGCCATACTGGACCTGGTGTTGGGGAATGAGCCCGGCCAGGTGGTTGAAGTTTCAGTAGGGGATTACTTTGGGAATAGTGATCACAATTCTGTAAGTTTTAGAACACTGATGGACAAAAATGAGAGTGGTCCTAGAGGAAGAGTTGTGAATTGGGGGAACGGCCAACTATTGCAAAATTCAGCAGGAGCTGGGGAATGTGGACTGGGAGCAGCTGTTTGTGGGTAAATCCACATTTGATATGTGGGAGGCTTTTAAAGAGAGGTTGATTAGAGTGCAGGACAGACATGTCCCTGTGAAAATGAGGGATAGAAAGGGCAAGATTAGGGAACCATGGATGACAGGTGAAATTGAGAGACTAGCAAAGAGGAAAAAGGAAGCATACATAAGGTCTAGGCGACTGAAAACATACAAAGCTTTGGAAGAATATCGGGAAAGTAGGACCAATCTGAAACGAGGAATTAAGAGGGCTAAAACGAGTCATGAAATATCTTTAGCGAACAGGGTTAAGGAAAATCCCAAAGCCTTTTATTCACACATAAAGAGCAAGAGGGTAACTAGAGAAAGGGTTGGCCCACTCAAGGGCAAAGGAGGGAAGTTATGTGAGGAGTCAGAGAAAATGAGTGAGATTCTTAATGAGTACTTTGCGTCGGTATTCACCGAGGAGAGGGACATGACGGATGTTGAGGTTAGGGATAGATGTTTGAATACTCTATGTCCAGTTGGCTGTGGGGGGGGGGCTGGAGAAAGAGTGTTGGGTACTCGAAAAGGCATTAGGGTGGACAAGTCCCCAGGTCCAGATGGGATCTATCCCAGGTTACGGAGGGAAGAAAGAGAGGAAATAGCTGGGGCCTTAACAGATATCTTTGCAGCATCCTTGTGCATGGGTGAGGTCTCGGAGGACTGGAGAATTACTAATGTTGTCCACTTGTTGAAGGGTAGCAAGGATAACTCAGGTAATTATAGACCGGTGAGCCTGGCATCAGTGTTGGGGAAGCTGCTGGAAAAGATACTGAGGGATAGGATTGATGTATATTTGGAAGAAAATGGGCTTATTAGTGACAGGCAGCATGGTTTTGTGCAGGGAAGGTCATGTCTTACCAACTTGATAGAATTCTTTGAGCAAGTGACAAACTTGATAGATGTCACATACATGGACATCAGTAAGGCGTTTGATAAGGTTCCCCATGGTAGGCTGATGGAGAAAGTGAAGTCACATGGGGTCCAGGGTGTACGAGCTAGATGGATAGAGAACTGGCTGGGCAACAGGAGACAGAGGGTTGTAGTGGAAGAGAGTTTCTCAAAATGGAGAACCGTGACCAGTGGTGTTCCGTGATGGGACCGCTGTTGTTTGTGATATACATAAATGAACTGGAGGAAGGTATAGATGGTCTGATTAGCAAGTTTGCCGATGACACTAAGATTGGTGGATAGCACATAGTGAAGAGGACTGTCAGAGAATGCAGCAGAATATAGATAGATTAGAGAGTTGGGCTGAGAAATGGCAGATGGAGTTCAATCCAGGCAAATGGTGATGCATTTTGGAAGATCCAATTCAAGAGCGAACGTTACGGTAAATGGAAAAGCCATGGGGAAAATTGATGCACAGAGAGATCTGAGTGTTCAGGTCCATTGTACCCTGAAGGTGACAACGCAGGTCGATAGATTGGTCAAGAAGGCATACTGCATGCTTTCATTCATCGGACGGGGTGCTGAGTACAAGAGTTGTCAGGTCATGTTACAGTTGTATAGGACATTGGTTCGACCACATTTGGAATACTGCGTACAGTTCTGGTCGCCACATTACCAAAAGGATGTGGATGCTTTGGAGAGGGTGCAGAGGAGATTCACCAGGATGTTGCCTGGTATGGAGGGCGCTAGCTATGAAGAAAGGTTGAGTAGACTAAGATTATTTACATTAGAAAGACGAAGGTTGAGGGGGGACCTGATTGAGGTCTACAAAATCATGAGAGGTATAGACAGGGTGGATAGCAAGAAGCTTTTTCCCCAGAAAGGGGGGACTCAATTACTAGGTGTCATGATTTCAAGGTGAGAGGGGAAAAGTTTAAGGGAGACACGCGTGGAAAGTTCTTTACGCAGAGGGTGGTGGCTTCCTGGAACGCGTTGCCAGCGGAGGTGGTAGAGGCAGACACAATGGCGTCATTTAACATGTATCTAGACAGATACATGAATGGGCAGGGAGCAGAGTGATACAGATCCTTGGAAAATAGGCAACCGGTTTAGATAGAGGATCTGGATCGGCGCAGGCTCGGAGGGCCAAAGGGTCTGTTTCTGTGCTGTAATTTTCTTTGTTCTTTGTGTCCTTGGAGAGGTAGCTGTTGATGTCCACCAATACTCTCGATGCCTTGAGAGATGGGCACTGCAAGGGTGGGTACAAAGTTTTATCTGTCCTTGCAACACCATTTTGATTTAGCTCATTTCCTTTTTCCCCACCTGCTCCAAACTTTCTGATAATTTGCAGTGCCACCAATGGGATTTACCTGTTATAGAGTGACAGAGTCCTACAGCATGGAGATAGGCCATTTGGCCCAAACTGGTCCATGCTGACCAAAATGTCCATCCATGCTAACTCCATTTCCCTGCTCTTGGCCCATATCCTTCTCAACCTTTTCTATCCATGTATTTGTCCAAATGCCTTTTAAATATTGTTAATGTACCTGCCTCAACAACATCCACTGGCAGCTTATTCCACATTCTTACCACTCGCTGTTAAAAAAGATGCCCCTCAGGTTCCCATGTATTCTTTCCTTTCTCACCTTAAACTGATGCCATCTGGTCCTCAATTCCCCAATGCTGGGAAAAAGACCAAGTGCATTCACCTTATCCATGCCTCTCATGATCTTACACACTTCTGTAAGATCCCCCTCAGTCTCCTATGCTCCAAAGAAAAGAAATCATAGCTTGTTCAACCTCTCCCTAAAACTCAGTCCCTTGAGTCCTGGCAACACCCTTGCAAATTTCTTCTGCACTCTTTCCAGTTTAACAACATCCTTCCTCTAGCAAGGTGACCAAAACTGAACACAATATCTCAAGTACGGCCTCACCAACATCATGTACAACTGCATCATAATTTCCCAACTTCTATACTCAATGCCCTGACTGATGAACGCCATTGTGCCAAAAGCCTCCTTCACTGCCCTGTCTACCTGTGACTCTACTTTCCAAGAACCATGCACCTGATCTCCAAGGTCCGTCTCTTCCACTACACTTCTTAAGGCCCTACCATTCACCATGAAATTCCTACCTTGAATTGACTTTCCAAAATGCAATTCTTCACATTCATCTACATTCAACTCAATCTGCGATTTCTCACCCTACTTCCCTAGCTGATCAAGATCCTGCTGCAATTTCTGATAACCTTCCTCACTGTCCACAATACTGCCTATTTCGTGTCATATCCATATTATACGCAATTAACCACAAGGGTGATTTACTGGAGGTGGTTAGTGGTTAAAAACAGAAGAAAGTCATGGTGATATTGTGATGTTGTGCGTGATAGCACTTCTGGTTGTAAGAAAAAGAAAAGTCTCCATGCAGTCATATTTTTAAGGTAGAGGTGGACAGATTGTTGACTAATAAGGGAGTCAGTGGTTATCGGAGATAAGCAGAAAACAGAGTTGAGGCCACAACCAGTTCAGCCATGATCTTACTCAATGGTACAGCAGACTCAAACGGTCAAATGGCCTCTTCTGACTCACATGATTGTAGGCACGAGTCAGGTCATACCCAAATGCAGAATCTGCATGTTGAAGTGCATGGAGTATTCTCCTATTTACTCTAAACAAGCTTTTCTTTTATTCTTTGATGGGATCTTGAAAGTGGAGTTGCAGGTAGTCAGGGTTGTGAAGAAGGCTTTTGGCACATTTGCCTTCATTGGTCAGCGCATTCAGCATAGGAGTTGGGACATCATGTTGCAGCTGTATAAGGCATTGATCAGGTCACTTTCAGAATACTGCATTCAATTCTGGTCTCCCTACTATAGGAAAAACATTGCTAAACTTGAAAGGGTTCAGAAAAGATATACAATGGTGTTACCAAGGTTGGAAGGTTTGAGCTATAGGGAGAGGATGAATAGGCTGGGGCATTTTTTCCTGTAGCTTTGGGGCGACGTTATAGAGGTCTATAAAATAATGACAGGCATGGATAGGGTGAATAGCCAAGGTCTTATTTCAAGGATATGGGAGTCCAAAACAAGAAGGCATAAGTTTAAGGTGAGAGGGGAAATATTTAAAAGGGACCTGAGGGGCAACTTTTTCATGCAGAGGGTGGTACATATATAGAATGAGCTGCCAGACGTGGTGGTGGAAGCAGGTACAATTCCAACATTAAAAAGGCATCTCAATGGGTACATGAATAAGAATGGTTTAGAGTGATATGTGTCAAATGGGACTAGATCAATTTAGGATATCTGGTCTGCATGGACAAATTAGACCGAAGGGTCTGTTTCCATGCTGTACAACTCTATGACTTTGTGAATTAAGCTGGATGGACCAAAGTTAATTGTTCATTCCTCAGTGTTCTTGAAAGATTAGGGAGCTGCTCCTTTGAACCAGTGCAGCCCACTGGTGCAGGTTAGGGAGAGAATTTGACCCAGCGACATTGAAAAATGGCATTTATTTTAATGCAAGGAGTCTTGAGAGTAGGGCAGATAAGTTGACAGTGTTGATTAACACAATGGATGTGATATCATTGCGATCATGGAGACATGATTGAGGGAGGAGCAGGGCTGGCAGCTCAATATTCCAGGGTACAGAATCTTTCAAACTGACAGGGGTAGGGTGTTAAGAAAAGACGTGGTGTTTCAATGTTGATCAGAGTCAATTAGTAAGGAAGGATGTTATCTTAGAAGGCTCCTCAAATGAGGCCATAAGATAGAACTTAAAAAGGGGACAATCACTTTGCTGGGGGTGTGCTATACACCTTCAAAATGTCAACAAGAGATGGAAAGATATATGGAGGCAAAGCTCAAATGTGTAAAAATAGCAGCAGATTTCAACTTCCCTAATAGTAACTGAGATAGACAAAATGTGAAAGGCTTCAAGGGGGCAGAGTTCTTAAAATGCATCTAGGAGAACTTTTTAAGCTAGCATGTAAAAGTCCACCAAGAACATGTGTGGTGCTGCACCTAAATTTACAGAACAAGGCCTAGTAACTGGTAAAGGTGTCATGAGGGACCATTTTGGTAATAGCAACCATATTTCTGTAATATTTAAGGTAATTAGGGATAAGTACTAAGATGGGCTGGAAATAAAGCCTCAGAATATTAATATAAAACAGGATCTAGCCAAAAGTAGACAGGCAGCAGGATTTTCAGGAAAGCCCACATCAGAATAGTTATCATTCAAAAGGGTAATAGCGAGAAAGCAGGGCCAAAATGTTCCCATAGAGGTGAAGTAGGTGACTAACAAGTCCAGAGAATGCTGGATGTCCAGAGATGTGCAGGATTGGATAGGGAACAAAGGGAAGGTTATGACAGAGACCAAGGGCTCAAAACAGCAGATGCCCTCAGGCAGCACAGAAAGTAAGGGGATTACTTATAGAAATCAGGAGAACAAAGAAGGGACATTAACAAAAACTGGGGAGTAACAGTAATTAAAATCCAGAAGTATTTTTAAGTACATTAAGTACACGAAGATAACCAGGGTAACAGCAGGAACCAGTGGGGACCAAAAGGGACAACCTGTGTGTGGAGCCAGAAGACAAAATATATGAAGGAGGGCTGACAGATGTGGTATACTCAGATTTTCAGAAAGCTTTTTAAAAAGTCCCCTACAGGAGGCTGGTTAGAAAAGTTGTCAGATGTGGGATAGGAGGTAAAGTACTGGCATGTATTACTAATTGGTTAACAGAGTGAACGGAGAATAGAAATAAATGGGTCTTTCTTATGGTGGCAGGCTGTGATTGTACCTGATCATATCACAATATATACCAATGATTTGGAGTTGGTGACCAGATGTAATACATGTATTTACAAATTTGCAGGTAATACAGAGCTAAGTGTGTTGAGAGGAAATTACGTAAAACATTTTCTGGAGAATTAGACAGCTATGAATAGGCAAGAATATGGCAGATGAGATTTATAGCGATAGACAGGGTAAATTGGGAAGGCAACGGCCTAGTGGGATTATCAACGGCGTGTTAATCCAGAGACCCAGGTAATGATGTGAGAACCCAGGTTCAAATCCTGCCATGGCAGATGGTGGAATTTGAGTTCAATGAGAAAACAATCTGAGATTAAGAGTCTAACTATATCCATGAATTACTGTTGGAAAAACCCACCTGGCTCACTAATGTCCTTTAGAGAAGAAAATCTCCTGGGCCAGCCTATATGTGACTCCAGACCCACAACAATGTAGCTGACTCTTAACTGCCCTCTGGGCAATTGGGATGTGCAATAAATGCTGGCACAGCCAGTGATGCCCTCATTCTGTGAGTGAATTTTTTTAAAAAATTGCAGGTAAGATGTTTCTTTTGGTTGAGGATTCTAGAACCGGGACACAATTTAAAAATAAGAGGGCGAAGTCCTCCTCACTTAGGTCCAAGATGAAGAGAAATGTTTTTACTCAGAAGATTGTAAGCCTTCTTCACCACTGGTAAATCGTACATCTACACCTTAAGCTTACTCAAAGAATGGGTGTCCGCCGTGGTTTCACTATAGACTACGTATGTTTAAGGTATGGATTTTTGACCACCAGTGCCCCGCAGAGCTAAGGGCTTGGATGGGTAAAAGATATTTGAGTATTCAATTTATCATGATCGTATTAAGAGAATTAAGGTGGATATGTCCCAAGGGCCTGATGGAATCTACCCCAGGTTATTGAGAGAGGTAAGAGAGGAGACTTCTGGGCCTTGACTAAGATCTTTGCATCCCCGCTAGTCAGTGGAGGGGTCCTGGAGGACTGTTGTGTAGTTAATGTTGTTTCTCTGTTCAAGAAGGGAAATAGGGACAATCCAGGAAACTATAGGCCCGAGAATCTCATGTTGGTGCTTGAGAAGCTATTGGAGAGAATTCTTAGGGATAGGATTTCCGCACATTTGGAAAAGCATGGCCTAATTAGGGAAAGTCAGCAGAGCTTTGTGTGGAGCAGGTCATGTCTTACTAACTGGATTGAAATTTTTAAGGAGGTAACAAAGGTGATTGATGAGGGTGTAGCAGTGGATGTTGTCTACATGGATTTTAGCAACGCTTTCAACAAAGGTCCCTCACGGGAGGCTCATCCAGAAGATTAAGATGCTTAGGCTCCATGGTGACTTGGCTGTGTGGATTCAGAATTGGCTTGCCCATTGACGGCAGAGGGTAGTGGTGGAAGGGTGTTTTTCTGGCGGGTGGTCTGTGACCAGTGGTGTTCTGCGACCAGTGGTGTTCTGCAAGGATCCATACTGGGGCCTCTGCTGTTTGTGATATATAAATGACTTGCATGAAAATGTGGATGGGTGAGCTAGTAAGTTTGCAGATGGTACAAAGAAAGAGCAGTGGAGTTGTGGGTAGTGTAAAAGGTTGCCAAAGGATGCAGCAGGATATAGATCAGTTGCAGATATAGGCGGAGAAATGCCAGATGGAGTTTAATTTGTGTAAGTGTGAGGTGCTGCACTTCGGGAGATCAAATGTTAAAGGAAAAGTATACAGTTAATAGCAGGGCAGTAAACGATGTTGATGCATAGAGGGATCTTGGGGTTCAAGTCCATAGCTCCTTGAAAGTGGCTACACAAGTAGAGGGTGGTAAAGAAGGTGTATTACATGCTTGCTTTTATTGGTCAGGAAACGGAGTAAGAGAGTCAGAATGTCATGTTGCAGCTTTATAAGACTTTAGTTAGGCCACACTTTTTAAAGAGTATTACACTCAGTTCTGGTGCCACATTATAGGAACAATGAACAAAAACAAAGTTGTTGGAAAAGCTCAGCAGGTGCGGCAGCATCTGTGAAGGAAAAGAACAAAGTTAAGGTTTCGGGTCTGGTGGCCCTTCTTCAGAATTAGGAACAATGTGGAGGCTTTGGAGAGGGTGCAGAGAAGATTTACCAGCATGACAGAAACTAAGGGGAGACTTAATAGAAGTCTATAAAATTATGAAATGCATAAATAGGGATGATGGTCAGAATCTTTTCCCCACAGTTGAAATGTCTAATACTAGTGGGCATGCATTTAAGGTAAGAGGTGGAAGAATCAAAGGTGATGAGAAGCAAGTATTTTTCACAAAGAGTGGTAGGAATCTGGAACATGCTTCCAGGGGTGGTGGTGCAGGCAGATACAACAGGGACATATAAAAGAATTTTAGTTAAGCACATCAATATGCAATGAATAGAGGGATATGGACCAAGGGCAGGCGAAAGGGATTACTTTAACTTGGTGTCATGTTTGACACAACATCAGGGGTTGAAATGTCCGTCCCTCTGTTAAATTGTTCTATGTATTGAATGGCAGACCACAATCAACAGGCTTTTAGGCCTTTTCCTGGTACTCCATTCAAAATGAAGGCTGTCATCTTATGTGTATTTCACTGTTCAGTGAGCACATATTGCACCTGTGCTCATGCTTGCCTCTAATATCTCATTGTGACAGGCTGACTGGTTAGCAACTATGAACATAGAGGCAGCTGAAGAAGGATTACAAGATTGTGAAAGTATACACTTACCAAACTCAGCAGTGACAGAAGCCAGGCCTCCATAGACGAAAGGTTTCCAGTTTAGGTTGGACATCTCCCGACCTTCGCCAGTTCTAACTTTGAAAGGAGTAAATGCCAATGAAATAATCAAACAGAGAGTTCGCCAGCCAGGCAATGGCAGGTTTGAATACAGTGTTTACCTGGCAGGTGCAACTCAGTAGTTAGTCTCCTCAGGGCATTTCGCACTCAAGTCAGAGACAGTAGGAACTGCCGATGCTGGAGTCTGAGATAACAAGGTGTGGAGCTGGATAAACACAGCACGCCAGGCAGCATCAGAGGAGCAGAAAAGCTGACGTTTCGGGTCTAGACACCTCGCAGTCAAGTCAGTTATCGCAACGAGAATCCTAGAGATGCGCTGACTTAACCTTGTGAGTGATGCAAACCTAAAACACATACAAACCTGAATGTGCACCCTGCCGGCAGTGAGGCTTGTGGGGGCCGGGGGCCGGGGGCCGGAGTACTGGGAGGGTCCTCCCGGGACTGCGCTCCAACCCCTCCCCCCGCCCTCTTTGTCAGATTTGTCTCCGTGCAGAAAATTTCCCTCAGCGGGTGGCAGGCTGTGTATCTCTTCCTCTCTGCTCGGTCATGGGAAGGGTCAATCTCTCACTGTATCTCAAAGAGAAAAGAAAGGAGAGAACCTGACCGTCCTCTAGCGCATCTACTCCTACATCATTTCCGCATGACCCGGAAACTGCCGTGACCGGGGCAACAGGGGCCCTGGAAAGGAGAGATAGCAAGCACGGGGCTGGATGAACACAGCAGGTCAAGCAGCGTCATAGGATCAGGAAAACTTGACGTTTCGGGCCTAAACCCTTCATCAGAAATGGGGG
>JAHRHZ010000267.1:334020-399409 GCA_024137785.1 Ginglymostoma cirratum
AGTACCTGCCTATGGAACCAGATCATCCCCAATGGACTACAATCCACATTCAAGCCTTCCCAATTTGACCCCAACCGTGACAATATCTACATGGAGAACATTGAGACCCTCCAGAAGCGCTTCTCCCTACGACTCCTGAAACACACACTTGCAGCAATGCGCAGGCACCTCCAGGCACTACAATCAAGACTCCCCCAGCTCAGAGCCTCCCTCTCCCAGACCTGCAAAGGACCTCTCCTGTTTTTTATTCTCAGTAGGATCCACAGCCTGAATTCACAATTCTACTCAGCTTTATTGGACACCAAAAACCGTAAGTACAGTAAACTTACTGATGCCCCCCACCCAAAACGGGCTTCCCCCACTCCCCAAATCCCCAGCCGGACCCAGGACCTCCCCCACAATGTACCGGCCGCCATTGGCCACGAGGCTACTGTCGGAGAACCCACTGATGACGTCACATCCGCCACCGCCGGGCACCCCACTTCCGGGACAGCGAACGCCTCCGCTGCTGAAACCACCGCCTCCATCACCGAAACCAACACCGTCATCGCTGTTGCCGCCGCCGCCGTCGCTCCGCCCACCACCGAAGCCGACACAACACCGGCCGCTGACGTAACCCCGCCCACAGCCGACGCGGACGTAACTCCGCCCACAGCCGACGCAGACGTAACTCCGCCCACAGCCAGCAGTAACAAGAAACATGGAGGAGTGGTGAACAGTTTTTTTTCCACATTGGAAGAAGGCATACAGTGAAGCTTCCTGAGGTCATAGAATCATAGAATCCCTACAGTGCGGAAACAGGCTCTTCAGCCCAATAAGTCCACACCGACCCTCGGTACATCCCGCCCAGACCCAAAACCCTATAACCCACCTAAGCTACACATCCCTGAACACTATGGGCAACTTAGCATGGCCAATCCACCTAATCTGTACATCTTTGGACTGTGGGATGAAACCAGAGCACCCGGAGAGGTCATTAGGATATTAATGGATATTAATCATCCGGATTTAGACGTACAGGGCACAATTGCAGATGACAGAAAATTTAAAACTTGCTAACTGGAAAGAGAATAGTAACAAACTTCAGGAGGACATGGACAGGAGAGTGAAATATTTCAAGGCAGCAGAACAGGTTGAGAAAGTGCAGAAAGAGGCAAATGCTATTTTTGGCTGGGTGAAATACAATTGAGGAAAATGTAACATGGTACATGTTGACAGGATGATCATGGAGAGAAAAGGATATATTTACAAAGTGTGTAGAAGTGTGAGGCATCTGGGATAGATTGGTGTATAATAGGGGAGATGCTGGTGTAGAGGTAATGTCACTGGATTAGTGTCAAAAGTCACTGGTGAAGTTCCAAAAGACTGGAGAGTGGCTAATGTTGTTCCATTGTTTAAGAAAGGTAGCAAAGGCAAGCCAGGGATCTACAGGCCAGTGAGCCTCATATCAGTGGTAGGCAAGTTATTGGAGAGGATACTGAGGGACAGAATCAAGCAACATTTGGATAGTCAAGGTCTGATTAGGGATAGTCAGCATGGATTTGTGCATGAGAAGTCATGTCTGACAAATCGCTGAGAGATTTTTGAAGAGGTAACCAAGACGATAGATGAGGGTCTATGTTGTCTATTTGGACTTTAGTAAGGCCTTTGACACAGTCCCGCATGGCAGGCTACTCATGAAGGTTAGGTTAAATGGGATTCAGCGAGAACTAGCTAATTGGATTCAAAATTAGCTCGATGGTAGGAAGTAGAGGATGATGGTTGAAATTTGTTTCTCAGACTGGAGGCCTGTGATTAGTGGTGTGCCATAGGGGTCGGTGCTGGGACCTTTGTTATTTGTTATTTACATAAATGATCTGGATGTGAATGTACAAGGCATGATTAGTAAGTTTATGGATGATACAAAATTTAGATGTAACATTGATAGTGAGGAAAGTTATCAAAACTTACAGAAGGATCTTGATCAAATAGGAAAGTGGGCTGAGGACTGGCAAATGCAATTCAATACAGATAAGTGTGAGGTGTTTCACTTCAGAAAGTCAAACCTAGGTAGAACTTATACAGTAAATGGTAAGTAGAGGAGTGTTGTGGAACAGAGGGACCTAGGAGTACAAGTTCATAGTTCGTTGAAAGCAGCATCACAAGTGGACAGGGTGGTGAAAAAGGCATTTAGCATACTGGCCTTCATCAGTTGAGGCATTGAGAATACGAGTTGGGATGTTATGTTACAGTTGTATAAGTCGTTGGTGAGGCCGCACATGGAGTATTGTGCCCAGTTTTGGTCACCGTTTTATAGGAAAGACATCATTAAAGTGGAAAGTGTGCAAAAAAGATTTACGAGGATGTTGCCAGGACTAGTAGGCCTGAGTTATGGGAAGAGGTTGGCCAGGATAGGACTTTATTCCTTGGAACGTAGGAGAATGAGGGTGACCTTATTGATGTGTATAAAATCATGAGGGGCATAGATAGGATGAATGCTTATAGTCTTTTTCCCAGGGATGGGAAATTGAAAACTAGAGGGCATAGGTTTAAGGTGAGAGGGGATAGCTTGAAGAAGGACCTGAGGGGAAACTTCTTCACACAGAGAGTGATACGTATATGGAATGGGCTGCCAGAGAAAGTGGTTGAGGCAGGTAAAACAGTAACATTTAAAAAACATTTGGATAGGTATATGAGTGAAAAAGAATTAGAGGGATATGGACCAAATGCGAGTAATTGGAACTAGCTGATTGGGCACCGGTTTGATTGGACCAGTTTGGGCCAAAGGGCCTGTATCCATGATATATTACTCTATGACTCCATAAGTCACACACCAGGTTATAGTCCAACAGATTTATTTGAAATCAAATAACGCTATTGTACTACAACCTGGTGTTGTGTGACTTCTGACTTTGTCCATCCCAGTCCAACACCGGCATATCCATATCACTGGATTAGTGTGGTAACGCTGTGAGGACATAGTTTTGTTATCCCACCTCAGTGGCTGGTGGATTTTAAATTCAATGAATAAATCTGGAATCTAAAGTTAGGCACGGTAATGGGTCAAGGTGAGCAATTGTGTTTAGAAAACATCTAGATCACTGATGTCAATTAGGAAAGTAAATCTCCTACCTTTACCTGGTCTAGTCTACATGTGATTCTAAACCCACAGCAATATTGTTGACTTTTAACTGCTGTTGAAAGGTCTTGTCACTTACTTGGGCAATTAGGGAAGGATAACCAATGATGGCATTGCAAACAACACTCAATCTATGAATGAATAAAGGAGAGAAATATTTCAAGACTGTAGAACGGGTTGAGAAAGTGCAGAAAGAGGCAAATGAAATCTTTGGCTTTAGTAATAGGGACATAAAATGTCTATGAAAGAAAAACATGCAAAAGTGCAAATGAAATGCAGATTCTGGCGAATGGACACAGTCAACAGGTCTAGCATGGAAGATGTAAATTATGTAAGAAACAATTTGCTAAAAGTTACTGAAATTCAAACATTGTACAGTAATGACATTGAGAATATACACTGTTCCAATCTATATTACCTCAATGATAGAGTATCGGCAGAGAGGGAGGAGAATTTCTGAATTTTCTTCTAAGGAAAATGTTCTTGATCAGTTTCTTTCCAGCTAATTGAGAAAAGAGCCTTTGCTGAATCTGGTTCTAAGGAATGAAATGGGTGAAGTGTCAGACATGACCATTTGTAGAATATTGATCATAATGACCACAGACAAAGTAGAGAGAGAATTTGAGTACAGCAATGAAACTGTCTTGCTGAAGTTTTAAAGAACACTGTTGAAAGCACAGCTGGAGTATTCTAAACAGCTTTGCTGCTCTTACCTAAGAAAGGATACATTGGCGAGAGAGAGATTCAAAAGCAGGTTCTCCAGATGGATTTCCTGGGATGGCAGGACTGCTCTCTGAGCAGAAATTGAGGAGATGGGACCAAATGCAGGCCCTGCCAGCAACACTCAAACCCCATGAAAGAGTAAAGAAAAAATGTTTGAGGCAGCAGAGCAAGTTGTAAAAGAGTTACATGAAGCAGATGGTATCTTGGCAATTATTAATAGGATAGAAAACTCAAGATGATAAGAAAGATCCTGTGAATGGTGGAAATGGAAATAGAAAACGCCAAAAAAATCTCATCAGGTGAGGCAGTATCTGCATAGAGAGAGAAGGTAGGGAGTGAGAAACTGAATTCATTGATTGAATGTTTGAAAACCAGAGGATATCTAATCTAAGGTGAATAACAAAAGAACTAAGATCAACATGGGGAAAAGCATTTTCACACAGCAAGTGGTTAGGGCCTGAAGGTATGGGGGATGCAGGTTCAATCAAAGCTTTTCAAAGGAATTGAATAAGTAATTAATAAATAAAATTTGCAGGATTACAGGGAAAGGACAGGGGAGTGCATTTAGCTGAATTGCAGAATCAAGCGTAGACATGACAGATAAAATGGCCTTCTTATATAAACATGCTATAATTAGAGGAGAGAGATTTTGCCCAGACACAAAGAGACCAGATTACAGAACAGTTCAGTTTATTATATTGTATATCATCGACTTACACACATGCACTTAACAGCCAAGGGACAAAATAAAATCCCATTCATATGACCCTGAGCCATAATCTGTGGTTTGTGACCTTCTCACAGTCCTCCCAGCAGCAGTATGAAAAACTGTCCCGCTGATTGGTTCCTAATGTTCACCATTCCTATAACAACAAGCCAGTTTCCAAAGGAAAGTTGAGATCCTCTTTCTCAAACTCACTGGTGAAGATAACATTGGATTCTGCAGAACTACTTTGGATATATGAGCCCAGTAATATCAGGTTGCACACTGATCACACCACTAATGTAAACATAAATGACTCAGTCACAGGATTCTGGCAAGAACACAAAGTGGCTAATGTGGTACACACCACAATACGCAGGAGATTCAGTATCCCAGAACCTCACCACTGTCTGAGTTACTCTTTACAACAGAAATGATCAGGTGAAATAGTGATGAATGTTGACGAATATTGCATCCTACGGAATGCCCACCTGGTCAGTCCCAGCTGTAGCCTTGCTCTCTGTCTTGCAAAAGTCAATACTCTGATGTGGTCCTGTTTCTCCCAGAGTGGCTTCTTAACCCAGCCTCAGTGTATTACGTGATCTGGCGACGTAGCCTTTGCATCAGTTGCACTGTGTCTGTCCTGCAACTGAAGTTTCTGGAGCTGTTCAGGACTGAGCAGTTTCTTCAGCAAGCTGTTCTCCAGCTCCAGATTTGAGTTATTCTCCACCAGTTCCTTGATCTGCTCCTTCAACATCCTGACTTCCTCCTGAACTGCAAACATCAGGTGAGTCTTCACCAGGTCCTGCAATTTAACAGTACCCATCCACAACAACTGTTAATACACAAACCATGGTAATTGGATCAAAACATCAGAAGGCAGCCATACTACCCTTGATAACAAGCATGGGGCTGGATGAACACAGCAGGTCAAGCAGCATCATAGGAGCAGGAAAACTTGACATTTCGGGCCTAGACCCTTCATCATGAAGGGTTGAGCCTTGAGCCTGTTTGTCCATTTAAAACATTATATCTGATCTTTGGCCAGGTGCCCACTTTTTGCCCCACATTCTTCAATCCAGGACTTCCTAAAGTAAGGGTCAGGACTGGCAAGTGGGATCACAAGCCATAACTTTCAGGTTGCAAGATTCATTGCATTAATGGTCACTGTGGAGATCTATTGAGTTGGAGCAGAGGTACACCTTAACAGTTATCCACTCTCATAACTTGCACACCCTTACTAAAACCCTCTCAGGTCACTTGCCTGCACCTTCATTAACATATGTGTCCCTTCATGCCCCACCCAATGACACAAATCTCCCCATATCTTTCCACCAAGTGGCACAGGTTTTCCCCTATTCCCCATCCACTCTCACAGGTTTCCCTTCACTCTACTACCCCACCCAGTGACACAGGTCTTCCATCACTCCCTGCCCATTCTCACAGATCTTACTGAGGGTTAACAACAATGTTCAAGCTTGATAACGATAGGGAAAAAGTTTGGAAACTCTATGTTAATATTTTTAATAAACAGAAAGCTATCAGTCACAGATTGAAAATTAACAACTAATCTAGCAACTGATGTTTGCAGAAGAGTGCTCCAAAGTTCTCACTCATTGTGTTGGGAAACATTTTTTTTTAACATTAGCCCTGAAGGGCCTGGTTCTTTTGCAAAGGGTATGATCTCTCGGCCGATATTCTCCAACCAGCCAAAATACTTTGTGCGTACCCTACTTGGTCCCACTAATACCTTGAAAATTTCAATCAAATTACTCCTGAACTTTATCATTTCTGATGGCCTAGTTTGTATAATCCCTACCATTAATCTAATTCTTGGAGTTCAAATTAACGTAAATCTAAGTAAATCTACATTGCATACCTACCCCGGCCAGAGTATTTTTGCTACGACCAGGTAGCTGGAATTGAGCATAGTATTCCATAGTACGCTGAACACAGTGCAGACAGAGGCAGCAAGTTTAAAAAGAACAAGGAGAGTGGGGAGCAGCTTCATTCTGAACACAGTGTGAAGGGAGAGAGTAACAAGTATAAAATGCAAGAGTCCATTATAAAAGATTTAATAACAGATCACTTGGAAAGCAGTGACAGGATTGAACAGAGTCAGCATGGATTTTCAAAAGGGAGACCATGCTGCAAAAGTACCAAAATTTTTTGAAGTTGTAGCAAGTATAGTTGATAAGGGGGCACCAGTGGATTTTGCTTGCTTATACTTTTTCAAGATTTTCAAGGTCCCAGATACGAGATTAGCATTTAATACTAAAGTGCATAGGATTAAGGCTAGTAAGCTGACATAGAAAGAGAAGTGGTTGGCAGACAAAAGGCAAGAGTAGTAATAAACTGTCTTTTTCTGAGTGACAACTGGTGACTAGTGGGGTACCACAGGAATCACTGTTTAGGCCCCAACCATTAATGACATACATTAATAATTTAGATGAGGGAACTGATGCTTCAGTGTGATTTGGGCAAGCTGCAGGCAGTGAAGAAGGCAAATGATATTTTAGCCTTAATAGAAGAAACTGGATCCATTAGAACTGTATCAGAGATAAAAGGTACTGCAGATGCTGGAGAATCCAAGATAACAAGGTGTGGGGCTGGATGAACACAGCAGGCCAAGCAGCATCATAGGAGCAGGAAAGCTTGACGTTTCGGGCCTAGACCCTTCATCAGAAATGGGGGAGGGGAAGAGGGTTCTGAAATAAATAGGGAGAGAGGGGGAGGCAGATAGAAGATGGATAGAGGAGAGGATAGGTGGAGAGGAGGCAGACAAGTCGAAGAGGCGGGGATGGAGCCAGTAAAGGTGAGTGTAGGTGGGGGAGGAGATAGGTCAGTCCAGGGAGGACGGACAGGTCAAGGGGGCGGGATGATGTTAGTAGATAGGAGATGGGGGTGGGGCTTGAGGTGGGAGGAGGGGATAGGTGAGAGGAAAAATAGGTTAGGGAGGTGGAGATGAGCTGGGCTGGTTTTGGGATGCGGTCGGGGGAGGGGAGATTAGCCATTAGAACTGTATTCACTGGAGTGGAGAAGAATGAAGGCAAACCTAACAGAAATCTGTAAGATTCTAGCAGCATTAGATAGGATAAATGCCGCAAGGATGTTTCCGATGACCAAGGAGTCCACAATCAGGGGTCATAGTTCAAGGATATGAAGTAGGTTATTTAGAACTGAGGTAAGGAGAAACTTTGTTTTCTGGAGAGTGGTGAGCCTGTGGAATTCTTTGCCACAGAAAATGTTGAGGCAAAAACATTCAATGTTTTCAAGAAGGAGGTGGATATAGTTCTTCAGGCTAAAGGGGTGAAAAGGCATTGGGCGAAAGTGAAAACAGGGTACTGCATTGAACGATCATATTGAAAGACGGAGCAGTCTCAAAGAACTGAATGGCCTGCTCCTGCTCTTATTTTTCACATTTCCATGAAGAGTGCAGGGAATGGTTTCATTCTGAACAGAGCACTGAGAGTGGAAGCAGCAAGTCTAAAAAGAGCAGAGAGTGGCTTCATTCTGAATACAGCACTGCGGGAAGAGTCAGCAAGTTTAAGAAGAGCTCAGACAGCAGGAAGTAGATTCATTCTGAACACAGAGCTTAGAGAGGAGACAGCAAGATTAAAAAGAGTGTGGAGCACGGGAAGTGGCTTTGAGTTGCTAATGTTGTCCCCCTGTACAAGAAGGGTAGTAGGGATATTCCAGGTAACTACAGACCAGTAAGCCTGACGTCAGTGGTGGGAAAGTTGCTGGAGAAGGTACTGAGGGATAGAATCTATTTATATTTGGAAAAGAATGGGCTTATCAGTGATAGGCAACATGGTTTTGTGCAGGGGAGATCATGCCTTACCAACTTAATAGAGTTCTTTGAGGAAGTGACCAAGTTGATAGATGAAGGAAGGGCTGTAGATGTCATCTACATGGACTTTAGTAAGGCGTTTGATAAGGTTCCCCATCGTAAACTAATGGAGAAAGTGAAGTCACATGGTGTGCAGGGTGTTCTAGCTAAAGAACTGGTTGAGCAACAGGAGACAGAGAGTAGTAGTTGAAGGGAGTTTCTCGAAATGGAGAAAGGTGACCAATGGTGTTCCACAGGGATCAGTGCTGGGGCCACTGTCGTTTGTGATATACATAAATGATCTGGAAGAGGGCATAAGTGGTCTGATCAGTAAGTTTGCAGATGACACGAAGATTGGGGGAGTAGCAGAAAGCATAGGGGATTGTCAAAGAATACAGGAGAATATAGATAGACTGGAGAGTTGGGCGGAGAAGTGGCAGATGGAGTTCAATCCGGGCAAGTGTGAGGTGATGCATTTTGGGAGGTCTAATTCTAGAGCGAACTATACTGTAAACGGAAGAGCCTTGGGAAAAGTTGATGAGCAGAGAGATCTGGGAGTTCAGGTCCATTGTACCCTGAAGGTGGCTGCACAGGTGGATAGAGTGGTCAAGAAGGCATATGGTATGCTTGCCTTCATCGGACGGGGTATTGAGTATCAGAGCTGGCAGGTCATGTTAAAATTGTACAAGACTTTGGTTCGGCCGCATTTAGAATACTGTGTACAGTTCTGGTCGCCACATTACCAAAAGGATGTGGAAGCTTTGGAGAGAGTACAGAGAAGGTTTACGAGGATGTTGCCTGGTATGGAAGGTGCTAGCTATGAAGAGAGGTTGAGTAGGTTAGGATTGTTTTCATTAGAAAAAAGGAGATTGAGGGGGGACCTGATTGAGGTCTTCAAAATCATGAAAGGTATAGACAGGGTTGATAGAGATAAGCTTTTTCCCAGGGTGAGGGATTCAATAACGAGGGGTCACGCGTTCAAGGTGAGAGGAGAAAAGTTTAAGGGGGATACACGCGGAAAGTACTTTACACAGAGGGTGGTAGGTGCCTGGAACGGGTTGCCAGCAGAGGTAGTAGAGGCAGGCATGGTAGATTCATTTAAGGTGCGTCTGGACAGATGCATGAGTAGGTGGGGAGCAGAGGGATACAGATCCTTAGGAATTGGGCGATAGGTTTAGACAGTGGATTTGGATCGGCACAGGCTTGGAGGGCCGAAGGGCCTGTTCCCGGGCTGTAAGTTTCCTTTGTTCTTTGTTCTAAACACAGAACCCAGTGCAGAGACAGCAAATTGAAAAAAAGCATGGAGAATGAACAGTGGCTTCATTCTGAGTGACATGCCCAGAGCAGGGACAGCAAACTTAAAAAGTGGTGAGCAAGGAGTGGCTTTAGTTTGAACACAGCACTGAAGGAGGAGGCAACAAGTTTAAAAAGAGACCCGGAAGTGGCTGTATATTGAACAGAAAACCCAGAACAGAAGCAGCAAGTTTAAAAAGAGTGTGATGAACAGAGATTGACTTCATTCTGAACACAGCACCTAGAGAAGCTGACTATGAGAAAGAAAATCTATCAGTGATGTCACAGGATATCTGTAAGTTCCTTGGTTTTCAAAAACTGCTGTTTGGGAGTGAATAGCTTAAAGTAAAATAAAGTAAAAAGAAATAATATTTTGGAAGAAGAAGCAGGTTTCACCAAATTGGGTGGCATGGTGGTTCAGTGGTTAGCACTGTTGCTCCACAGTGCCAGAGACCCAGGTTCAATTCCACCCGCAGGTGACTGGCTGTGTGGAGTTTGCACCTTCGCCCTGTGTCTCTGTGTGTTTCCTCTGGATGCTCTGATTTTGTCCCACAGTCCAAAGATGTGCAGGCTAAGTGGATTGGCCATGCTAAATTGCCTATAGTGTCAAGGGATGTTTGGGTTAGGTGTAGGGGAATGAGTCAGGGTGGGATGCTCTTCGGAGGGGGGTGTGTGGACTTGTTGGGCTGAATGGCCTGTTTTCACACTGTAGGGATTCTATGATGAAGCTGCGCTAGCAAATGGGTGATAAAATTAAATTTTGTCAACTTAATATAAAATAAAAAGTTAAAACCAAAGGAAAATAATATTAATGTAAGTGAAGTATAGTTAAGTTACTTGTAGGTTTTCATAGTAAGGTTAAATTTATTCCAAAGTTTCAGTGTTAACAGGATGGCAATTCAGCTGGGACAAGGGATTGTCTGTGAGAAATCATGGACATGCCATATGTTCCAGACAAACACATCTTCAGAAGTGTCACTGTCTGCACAAGCTTGAGCTCCAGGTTTCAAAGCCTGAACAGCTGATGAAGTTAATTTCATATATTCGTGAGGTAGAGGACTATATGAAGAGCATGTCTAAGGAGGCGGTCACTTTGCAGATTAGAAGCATGAAGGTAGAGAGGGAATGGCATTGACTACTTGGCAGAGAGGCAATGTGTGACTACCAGGCAGTCTAAGAAAACCAGGCAGGTAAAGCAGGAGTCTCTTGAATCTGTTGTGCTTCCTAATCAGTATTCCATATTGGAGACTGGTGGAGGCCATTGTTCCTCGGGGGAGAGCAGCCAGAGAAAAACCGCTAGCATCACAGATGATTCAGCTATACAGAGAAGGAAGAAGAATGGCAATCATGATAGGAAATTCTATAACCAAAAGGTCAGACAACCATTACTGGAGTGCAAAATGTGACTCCAGGATGGTGTGTTCGCTCCCAGGTGCCAGGAACAAAGATTTCATGGAACTCTGAGGGAGACAGATCAGCCAAAACTCATGATCAACACTGGCATCAATGACATAAAAAGGAAGAGGGATGAGGATATCATCAATGCGGGGACTGTACATGACAATGTTGTCAATATGGGGACTGTAAATGAGGACGTTGTCAATGTGGACACTGTACATGACAATATTGTGAATGTGGGATTGTAGATGAGTATGTTGTGAATGTGGAAATTGTAGATGAAAATGTTGTGAATGTGGGGACTGTAGAAGAGGATATTATGAATGTTGGACTATAGAAGAGGATATTGTGAATGTGGGGACTGTAGATGAGGATGTTGTCAATGTGTACACTATACATGATGATGTTGTGAATGAACATAGAACATAGAACAATACAGCACAGTACAGGCCCTTTGGCCCAAAATGTTGTGCTGACCTATTATCCTATTATCCTACTCTAAGATCAAACCAACCTGCATACCCTTCATTTTACTATCATCCATGTGCCGATCCAAAGGGCCGCTTAAATGTCCCTAATATATCTGACTCTACTGCCACTGCTGGCAGTGCATTCCATGCACCCACCACTCTCTGTGCAAAGAACATACCTCTGACATCTCCTCTATACCTTTCTCCAATCGCCTTAAAATTATACCCCCTTGGGATAGTCATTTGTGGGGATTTTAGATGAGGACATTGTGAATATGAGAACTGTAGACAAGGATGTTGTAAATGTGGGGATTGTAGATGAGGATGTTGTGAATGTGGACACTGTACATGAAGATGTGTGAATGTGGTAGTTCAGGGACCATACTTGCGGTGGTAGTTCAAAACTGTGCATTCAACAGACAAAATTGTCACAAGGAACTTCTCAGTGACTTCCCGATCTTCTTATTCCTTGATCCAAATGATGTATCCTGGTAGAACCTGCTCAGAAAAGTTGGTCTGTATAGCGCACTAAGAGGGAAAAGTGAGGAACAGGTCATCACGGAGTGGGTAAGTGAGGTGCAGCGTGAGTGGCTTCAGCCAGATTGTGAGTATTCTATTGGGAGCATTGATGGAGACATGGTAGATGGGGTTGACTTTGTCACTGGGGACAGTGAGGAGTTGATACCACCAGTGGGGACAGCGTGGAGCCGACATTGTCACTGGTAACAGAGCAGAGCCAATACTGTCACTTGGGACAGTGCGGAGCCGGTAGTAACTGTGGGGACAGTGTGGAGCTAACAATGTCTGTGGGGACAGTGTGGAGACAACACTGTCTGTGATTCTACGATTCACAACACTGCCACTGGACTAAATGCAGAGCCAACATTGTCTGTGGAGACAGTGCAGATGTGAGCATTGTCTGAGTGCTCAGTGCAGATCTAACACTGCCCATGGGGACACAATTGAGCTAAATATGTCTCTGTGGAAAGTGCAGAGCTAACACCATTTGTGGTGACTGTACGGCTCTTTCACTGTGTGGATAGTGTGGAGCAAACACTGTCACTGGGGACAGTGTGGAGTCAATGAGGCACCTTAGATAGAGCCACAGAGTATCACAGCATGGAAACACGTCCTTTGGCTCAAACTGGTCCATGCTGACCATGGTGGCCACTCAGCTAGTTCCAATTGCCCACATTTGGTCCATATCCCTCCAAACCCTTTCCATCCATATACCTATCCAAATGTTTTTTAAATGTTGCTATTGTACCTGCCTCAACAACTTTCTCCAGCAGCCCCATTCCATATACGCACCACTCTCTGCGTGAAGAAGTTGCCCCTCAGGTTCTTCTTAAATCTATCCCCTCTCACTTTAAACCAATGCCCTTTAGTTTTCCAATCTCCATCCTGGAAAAAAGACGATATGCATTCATCCTATCTATGCCCTCATGATTTTATACACCTCAATAATGTCACCCCTCATTCTCCTACATTCCAAGGAATAAAGTTTTATCCTGGCCAACCTCTCCCTACAACTCAGGCCTACTAGTCCTGGCAATATCCTCGTAAATCTTCTTTGCACACTTTCCACTTTAACCATGTCTTTCCTGTAACGGGGTGACCAAAACTGTACACAATGCTCCATGTGCAGCCTCACCAATGACTTATACAACTGTAACATAATGTCCCAATTCTTATACTCAATGCCTCGACGGATGAAGGCTGGCATGCTAGATGCCTTCTTCACTACCTTGTCCACCTGCGAAATTGCTTTCAACGAACTATAAACTTATACTCCTAGGTTCTCCGTTCCACAACACTCCTCAGGACCTTACCATTTACTGTATGAGTCCTACCTTGGTTTGACTTTCCAAAATGCAACACCTCACACTTATCTGTATAGAATTGTATTTGCCAATCCTCAGCCCACTTCCCCATCTGATCAAGATCGTTCTATAAGTTTTGATAACCTTCTTCGTTATCAATGATACTCTTAATTTTGTATCATCCACAAACTTACTAATCATGCCGTGTTCATTCACATCCAGATCATTTATGTAAATAACAAATAACAAAGGTCCCAGCACCAACCACTGTGGCACACCATTTGTCACAGACTTCCAGTCCAAGAAATAACCTTCAACCATCACCCTCTGCTTCCTTCCATCAAGTCAGTTTTCAATCCAATTAGCTAGCTTTCCCTGGGTCCCATGTGACCTAACTTTTAAGACTAGCCTGCCATGCGGGACCTTGTCAAAGGTCTTACTAAAGTCCATATAGACAACATCCACTGCTTTATCCTGATCCATCCTCTTGGTTATCTCTTCGAAAAACTCCAAAAGATTTGTCATACGTGGCTTCCCACGCACAAATCTATGCTGACTATCCCTAATCAGACCTTGACTAGCCAAATGTTGGTTGATCCCGTCCCTCAGTATCCTCTCCAGTAACTTGCCTACCACTAATGTTAGGCTCACTGGCCTGTAGTTCCCTAGCTTGTCTTTGCTGCCTTTCTTAAACAATGGAACAGCATTAGCCATCCTCCGGTCTTCTGGAACTTCACCAGAGTCTAAAGATGAAACAAAAATCTCTGAAAGGGCCTCTGCAAGTTTGTCCCTAGCCTCTCACAACATCAGAAGATGGACTTGAACAGGCCCAGTCTAATGCGGTCTAAGGCTGCAAACACCTCCTCTCTGGTAATGTGAATGTGGTCCAAAACATTCCCATTTGTTTCCCTTATTTCCTTAGCATCCATGATTCTCTCTTCTCTCTTCAGTAAACACTGTGGAGAAATATTCATTAAAAATGTCCCCCATCTCCTGTGGCTCCACACATTGACAGCCATGTTGATCTTTAAGGGAACCTATTCTCTCCCAAGCCACACTTTTACTCTTATAATAGCTATAGAGCCTCTTGGGATTATCTTTAACCTTTTCTAGAATATAGAGCATAGAACATAGAACTGTACAGCACAGTCCAAGCCCTTCAGCCCATGATGTTGTGCCGACCTTTTATCCTACTAAGATCAAACTACACTGCATACCATACATTTTACTATCCCCCATGTGCCTAGCCAAGAGTTGCTTAAAAGTCTCTAAAGTATCTGACTCCACTACCACTGCCGGCAGCGCAATCCACACACCCACTTATCTGCCAGATCCATCTCATACCCTCTTTTTGCTCTTCTGATTTCCCTCTTAAGTGTGTGCTCCTACACTTTTTACGGTCATCTAGGGATTCACCTGAGCCCGATAGCTTAAACCCAACGTATGCCTTCTTCTTTTTCCTGACCCGAACCTCAGTATCCGTCATCAGCCAGGCATCCCTAAACCTGCCAGTTTTTGCCTTCACCCTAACGGGACATACTGTTCCTGGACTCTTGCTATCACACTTTTAAAAGCCTCCCATTTGCTCGTCGTTCCTTTTCCTTCAAACAAACTCACCCAATCAACCCCTGCTAGATCCTGCCTAATTGCCCAAAAATCCACCCTGTTCCAGTTTAGCATCTTAACATGTGGACCTGTCCTATCTTTTTTCATAACTATGTTAACACTAAGAGAGTTATGGTCACTGGACCCAAAGTGCTCCCTGACTACACTTCAGTCACATGCCTGACCTCGTTTCCTAAGAGGAGGTCCAGTGTTGCACCCTCCCAAGCAGGGTCCTCTGCATATTGATTTAGAAAACTTTCTTGGACACATTTGACAAATTCCACCCCATCTGGGCCTTTTACACTCTGGGCGGCCCAGTCAATACAGGGGAAATTAAAATCTCCAACCAATACTACTCTATTATGCCTACAGGTATCTGCAATCTCTCTACACATCTGCTCCTCTAGTACCTACTGGCTATTTGGGGGCCTATAATATAGTGCCAAAAGAGTGGCCATACCTTTCCTGTTTCTAATTTCTAAGCATATGGCCTCATTTGATATCCCTTAAGGACATCCTCTTTAAGCAATGTTGTAATGTCCTTCCCTATCAAAATGGCAACTCCCCCTCCTTGCTTACTTGTACTTCTGACATGCCTGTAGCTTCTGTATCCTGGAACATTGAGCTGCCTCTCAGCTTCCTCTAAGCTTCCTCTAAGCTGCCTCTAAGCTTCTCTCAGCCATGTTTCTGTTATGGCAATAATATCCCATTCCCAGAGCCAATCCATGCTCTGATCTCTTCTGATCATTGGTCAGAGTTTGTATTCAATAGGGAGTCTGGACTGATGGTTGATGACAGAATCTTCGATGTATATATTACAGAGCTGACCTTCCCTACAGTGGGAGTAACTCCATTGCCTTGCCTGCAGCTTACCATTGCCTGCTCAATCCTGGTATCAATGGCAACAGGACCTGCTCCTGAGGCTCTATATCACACAGACAGAAAAAAAGGGAATTAATACATTCAACATTGTTATGAGCTAGACCTCTGGTGATATAGTGTCAAGAGATGTGACTTCTTCATAAAATGCAGAAACCTGTAAGGAACATGGGTTATACACGGTAAACTATGTGCAGTTCTGGGCACTATTCTATAATTAGGATGTAGAGGCACTTGAGAGGTTGCAGAGATTAATCAGACAAGAGTAATATCAGTAATGTGTGAGCTTAGATATGCCCCTCATCATGGCCTTTCTCTCTGTTTCTCCCTTTTTTATCCCTGTGTCTGCTGTGTGCATGCATGTGTGCCCCCTCTTTATATCCCCTCTATCACTCTTCCTTTTCTTCCTCTCACTCTCGCTGTCTTCACACACTCTGTGTTGTCTCTCTCTCTCTCTCTGTGTCATCTCCCTCTCTTTCTCTGTACCCTGGTTCTCTCTGTTTCTCATTTTCACTCATTCACACTGTCCTCTCTCTCACCCTCTTTGTTCTATCTCTCTGTCTCTGCCTTCACTCACTCAGTGTCCTCTCTCTCTGTGATCTCACTCTTTCTATGTACCCCAGATCTTTCTCTCTCTCCCACTGTCTCTATGTTCTCTGTCCTTCATTCAATCTCTCCATCTTCTCTCTCTGCCTCACTCTGTGTCTTCTCTCTCATTGTCATCTCTCTCTTGCCTGTTTTTTCTCTCACTCATTCATTCACTCTTTCTGTCTTCTTTGATTCTCACTCTGTCCCCTCTCTGTGTTCTCCCTCTGTGTGTCTATCTGTCTCTCTCTGTCTCCTCTCCCTCTGTGTCTCTTTCTTTCTATGTATCCTCTGTCTCTGTCTCACTGTCCTCTGTTTAAGTGTCTTGTGTCTGTCTCTTTCCTCTCCCTCTGTCTCTCTGTCCTCTCTCTCTGTCTGTCCTCTTTCCCTCTGTCTGTCACTCTGCTCTCTCTGTCTGTGTCCTCTGATTCTGTGAATATCAAATCTTGGGTTCCAAATGAAATTCATATAAGAAGTGTCACTAAACGAAGTGAGGCAGAAACCCATAACCAGGAGAGGCTACTGCAAAGTAGAGCTGAGTTCAGCTTCAGGCCATCAACGAAGCAAAGCTCAAATCAGTAAATACAGACACACAGGAATGAATTCTTGTTGATATAAATGTATTTTACAGAGAATTACATTTTAGCTGGATGTAGCTGAGTGATCCTGTTTGCCCCTGTGTCTGTGAAGGGGAATCTGCTCACTGCATGAACAATGAACTGGACAGTTCCCCATCACAAAGTTTACAAAGAGAGTTTTGTTAATACACCGTTACTGAGCTCCACAACAAGCAGTCCTCTGTCTGCTGGCTGCACTCAGAAGTTGGCTCATCTGTGGCGAAGCAGAATGATTTGACCATAATTGAATACTTGCCAATTTTCTGGATGAGTGGAGTACGATCAGCATTTCACCCCCATCTTCAGCATTCACTCCCTCCACCACCAGTGTTTACCATCTACAAGACATATTGTGGAAATTCACTAAATTCACCTGGGATGGCACCATCCAAACCCACAACTTCTACCATTGAGAAGGACAAAGGCAGCAGCTGCATGGGAACACCTGCAAATGCTCCTCCAAACCAGTCGCCATCCTGACTTTTTTCCTCCCCTTAGACACGGTACTCTTAGACTCCCTACCGTGTGGACTTGTTGGGCCAAAAGGCCTGTTTCCACACTGTAGGGATTCTCAGAGGATCCTACCCAGACCCATCCCCTGTAACCCACCTAATCTACACATCCCTGAACACTATGGGCAATTTAGCATGGCCAATCCACCAAGCCTGCACATCTTTGGACTGTGGGAGGAAACTGGAGCACCTAGAGGAAACCCACGCAGACATGGGGAGAACGTGCAAACTCCACACAGATAGTCACCGAGAGTGGAATCGAACCCAGGCTCGTGCTGTGAGGCAGCAGTGCTAACCACTGAGCCACTGTGCGCCCCCCATCCTGGTGACTTGGAAATATACTGCCATTCCGTCAGTGTTATTAGATTCATATCACTTTCCATTTAAAATCGTCATTCTCCACTATCCACTTTACATCATTTTTTTCTCACTGTGTGTTGATAATGCTTTCATCCTCCAACATCTTTGCCAACTCAGTGATTTAATCCTCCCTCATAACTCATCATTTTCTGCTGTCCCATTCTCCATCAACCTCTCCCTCCACAGAAACCCCACTGATATACAAAGACAGCCCCAACATCTCACTTTGCCTCACTGCTCAATTCATCAATCATCACAAGGTTTAAGACCATCTTCCATCTCTTCTCTACACGGCTGCACACTCCCTTTTCCTACCTCACCTTACAACATTTACTCTAAAAAGCACATCTCACTCTTCCTTAAACTTTCAAATTCCAACTGTCTTCAACATAATAAATAACTGATCAATTCAATTAAACCCTCAATCTGCTTTTTGATCTATTAAAACCATGACTCTCTCTCACCCTGATATGACTCAGAATTCTGTGCCTTCAGGGATGCAGATTGAACATTTGTGGTTTAGTCATTCATATCCAGATTCAGCTATAGCATGCCAATCATAATTGGTTTCTGTTCTTGGGGGAACAAAAAGTTCATTATTTCAGGATTGCACTGAAGCACAAAGTTTGTTATTTACTTTTCCTTTTCCAAAGACCAATTTCTTAAACCCCTATCCTAACCTCTGTGCTCATGTCACCATAAAGCGCAAGGGGCTCATTGACCTCTTTCTGACAAAGATTGAAACCATCCATTCTGTTGCCTCTGGTACTTCTAAGCTTAACCCTAGCTGGGATCGGGTAGCTTGTTGGCTGGATGGCTGCTTCATAATGCTAACACTATTGATTCAATTCCTCACCGGCTGGTGTAACCATGAAGGATTCTCCTAATCAGCCTCTGCCCTTGCCTGAGGCATGGTGATCTTCAAAATAAACCACCACCACCCCTGTCTCTTCAGCAAGAGATCCTGTGATCCAATATGACTATGGCAAATTTTTTTCTAGCCCACCAGGCCAGGCCAATCATACTCTCAGGCCAGACGTCATAGATTTCTCTGTTCTAAGGAGAACACTATCCACATAACTGAAGTCCTGCAGCTCTGTACTATTCTAGTAAATTCCTCAGCATCCCGGCTAGCCCTGTTATCCTTCTTCAACTGTTGTATCCAGAATTGAACACGGTACCCTTGTGCAAACCAAATCAGTATTTTATAAAATGACATACTCGTCAGGTTCATCAAGGCATATACCAGAGAGCAAAGTTTCGAATTCTGACCCTTGAGTAACTCCACTCCGCACTCTCTTCCCATCTGCAGAAACAAACATTAATCATTATTCTCAACTCTGTGTCTATTATCCAATCTGCACTCACTCTGCCTTCAATCTTATGGCTTCCATTTTGGCCAACAAGCCTATGATGTGATAGTGTCAAATGTCTTTCAAGACTGAGTGTACACAAAATCAACCATGCAACCCTCTTTGATCCTTTTAATCGTCAAAGACCTTGATCAAGTCAGTCATACAGGGTTTGCAAACTCCAGCAAGCTTGTTATTTATTATTTTGACACCATCACCTTGATAACTTGTTATGATCGCTCTACCTTGATAAGTTTGTACACTTTTGGATTACTTGTTACTTTGGTTAGACCTTCTCATGTGACTGTTATACCTATCATGTTATTCTAACCATTTGTTTTGTCTCTAGCATCATCTTATTTTTGATTTTTTTTGTAATTATCTCTCTACCTTAATTATTCCGATCCAAGGTCATCCCTTCACTTGCTATTCAGCTGTTGACACTTTACTCACAGCATCTGACACTTTTGATCACTTGCAAAGACTCGTTATTCAGCCTTTTAACACTCCACTCACACCATTTATACTATTTTTAATTTTCTGAAATTATCTTGCAATGATCTCTTTGCCTATAAATTCTGTGTCTGTCTGCTTCCCTCCACTTCACCTGACGAAAGCACAGTGTTCCAAAAGCTTATGATTTCAAATAAACCTACTGAACTATAACCTGGTGTCATGTGACTTCTGACTTTGTCCATCCCAGTTCAGCACCAGCACCTCTGCATTATTAATTTGAAACTTCAATTAATTTTGTTGCAGGTTGTTTCTCTAGATCTGAACCATTTCTTTTTTTGAGGCGTGTCATTGTTCAATTACTTTATTGATGAGCAACATTTCATTCCAATGTATCTGGAACAGATCCCTTTTTACTTTGCTGAAGTTAGTCTTCCTCCAATTATTTATTATTGTGTTGGCCTTTTCTATATTTATATCTATCCTAAAGCTAGTATTATGGTCACTGTTTTACGAGTACAGTCCCATTGAAGCAAGCATCTTCTTCCTCACTTTATTCTCCAGAACTAGATCCAACACTCTTCCTTTTCTTATTTGGCTAGACGCACAATCTTGTCTTGCAGACATTTCAGGAATTCCTGCCCCTCTTCATCCTTTACACTGTTCTTATCATAGTCTGTCTTAGGATAACTTAATCTTCTATTATCACAACTCTGTAGTTCTTTTCTGCAATTTGCCTGCAAAATTACTCCTCTATCCATCTTTACTCTTGTCAGCAATGGCAGTTAGGTAGCATGCTACATAGCTGCCTTAATAAAAACACAAAGTGCTGGAGAAACGCAACAAGTATGTCAGCAACTGTGGAGAGAGAAACAGCTTTAATGTTTGAGTTGAAACTGAAGAAGAATCTTATTGGATTCAAAACATTAACTCAGTTTCTCTTTCTCTGCAGCTGCTGCCAAACCAGCTGCGTTTCTCCGGAATTTTCTGCTTTTATTTCAGATTTCCAGGGTACGAAGTACTTTGCTTTTATGATAGCTGCTTATTGTTCCGATTCCTGATGAAATGATACTGTCTCTCAACCTTCAATGAGATCATCCCTCTTCCAGGTTTTCTTGATCAATTCCTTATTTCTTTCCTGCACTGTCGTTCCTCAATTTCTTGCAGACAGGAATATTCATTTCTCAGCCCTCTCAATTTTGGGTTGATTTGCATTTTCTCCCTGTTTGATCCCTCCTATTCCACAACTTTAGTGCTCTTTGTATCTCCCAGTTCTGTTTGTATCTCCCGGTTCTCTGTGCACATTGTTCACCTTCATGAATGATTTATCCTAGATATGAATATATGAACAGGAACAAGAGTAGGCCATTCAGCCCCTTGAGCTTGCTCCCCAATTCAATAAGATCATTGTTAATAGAATCACAGACTTATACAGCACGGAAACAGACCCTTCGGTTCAACTCGTCTTCCCCGACCAGATATCCTAAACTGATTTAGAAACAGAAATAGAAATTACTGGAAAAACTCAGCAGCTCTGACAGCATTTGTGGAGAGAAATCAGAGTTAATGATTCAAGTCGAGTGACCCTTCCTCAGAACTCAAATTGATCTGGTCCCATTTGCCAGCATTCCTATTCATTCCTTCCTATTCATGTACCCATCCAGATGTCTTTCAAAGTTGTAATTGTACCCAACTCCATCACCTCCTCTGGCAGCTTGTTCTATACACAAATCACCCTCGAGTGAAAACGTTGCCCCTCAGATCTCTTTTAAATCTTTCTCCTCTCACCCTACACCTATGTCCTCTGGTTGTGAACTTTCCTGGATAAAAGACCTAGTCTATTCACCCTATCCATGCCCCTCATGATATTATAAACCTCTGTAAGGTCACCCCTCATCCTCCGACCCTCCAAGGAAGAAAGCCCCAGCCTATTCAGCCTCTCCCTGTAGCTCAAACCCTCCAATTTGGCAACATCCTTGTAAATCTTGAACCCTTTCAAGTTTAACAGCATCTTTCTTACAACAGGGAGACCAGAACTTTCTGATTATAACCTCAAATTCACATTCCTGCCTACCCTTTCAACCACTTGCTGAAAAAGAGTCTGTCTACCTTTGTCTTCAAAACATTCAAGGACTCTTTTTCCATCATCTTTTCAGGAAGAGAGTTCCAAAAACTCAAGACCCTCAGACAGTAAATCTAATCTGTTTTAAATGAGTGATCCCTGATGTTTAAACAGTGACCCTGGTTCTAGATTCTCTGACAAGAGGAAACATCCTCTCCACATCTACTTTGTTAGGACCCCTCAGGATTCTATCTGTTTCAATCAAGGAACCTCTTATTTTCCTAAATGTCAGTGGATGCAACCTGAGCCTGTCTAAACTTTACTTGTAAGAGAACTGCCACATTCAAGGTCTTCTCTGAACTGTCTCTAACCCCTAAATAAGAATGTTAATGCTGTACACAGTACTCTGGATGTGATCTCACCAATCCCTGCAAAACTGCAGCATAGGCTCCCTACTCATGCATTCAATTCCTCTTTGTGATAAATGGTAACATTCTAGATGTGTTATTAAACCTTGCTGGACATGCAATAACAACGTCTGTGACAGATGTAACTTTCTAGTCCAGAGGCGGAGAGACCACCACTGTGCCACAAGGCCTTCTGAAAATGTAGACATGATTAAGAGGGTTCAGAATGGCACAGGAACATCTGGTAGATTTTGATTTCAACATGGCAACCAACTGATAATCATAGTTATCGTCCAGCCAAATATTTATAGATATTTTGTAATTAATCTGCTAACACATACCCCTGGAGCAGGTGGGATTAGAACCTGGACCTTCTAGCTCAGAGTAAAGGACACTACCATTGCATCACACTAACCTCATAACATTCTATTATATTTCTAATCAACCCATTCAGAGATGGTATCACACACCTCTTGAACAGGTGTGACTTGAACCTGAGTTTCCCGGCTCTGAATTAGGGACACCACTACTGCTCCTCCAGGTGATAATATTCTATTATATTTTCCCTTGTTTTATATCCAGAAGTATTCTTACACTCAACTGAACAGCTATTTTCCCCATCTCTAAATCACCCACGGTAATTTTTTTCCATCTATTAAACACCACCAGTAAATCACAGGTGTTTCCCAATTAAATAATTTACAGGCAAAGCCTGTTAAGGGCAATACAGACCATCGAAGTTGAGAGAAGAGATAGGGAGAGGCAGACATAGTGCCATTCTAGATTATTTTGATCCAGCATTGTACATATTGTCTAGTCAACCTGTTTCGAGATGTTATTACAAACCTCTGGAGCAGGTGGGACCTCAACCCGGGCCTCTTGATTTGTATGTAGATATTTTTAATAGAAGGCTTTCTGGGGACACTCGTCATAATAACATCTATTAGTTGCTATTTATTTGCTGTCCTGTACACTAAACTTTTACAATTCATGCTCTACAATGATGCCATCCTAATGCTTCTTCCCCTACCAAATTAATTTAAACCCTTTCCTGGAAAACTATTTCATCTTCCTGTTAGCATATTAGTTGCAATATTACAGAGATAGAACCCTGTGCCCCCCGCCTCCCTGCCTCCCCATTGATGCTGTTGCTCCTAGCACAGAAATGGTCCAAGTGTCTGAAGGCCTCCCTCCTGTATCATTTGCGAAGATGCATATTATCCCGCTCTTGTTATACATATTAAAGTCATAGAGTTATACAGTGCAGAAAAGGTCCTTTCCCCATTGAATCTGCACCGACAATAACTACCACTAAAGATGCACTAATCCCAATTCCTGCACTTGTCCTATATTCTTGAATGTTAAGATATTTCAAGTGCTCATCCAAATATTTTTTAAAGGTTGTAAGGTTTCTGGTCTCCACTACCTTCCCACATTTTGAAATCCAGCTTTCCACCACCTACTGAGTGAAAAAGAGTTTTTCTCATATCCCCACTGAATCTCCTGCCCCTTACCCTAAAACTATGCCCAGTCATGATTTACCCTTCCACCAAGAAAAACAGCTGCTCCCTACTCACCTTGCCCATACTCCTCTTAGTCTTATACACCTCAATCATGTCTCCCCTCAGTCTTCTCTGGTCTAAAGAAAATAATCCAAGCCTATCTAGTCTCTCCTTATAGCTCAATTTTTCCATCCCAGGCAACATCCTGGTGAACATCCTCTGAACCACCTCTAGTCCTATCACATCCTTTCTGTAGTGAGGTGACCACAACTACACACAGTAATCCAGCTGCAGCCTAACCAACATTCTGTACAACTCCCACATTATCTCCTTGCTCTTATAAGGTGCAGAGTTTCATTTAAGATAGAGAAGACTAAATCTAGGGTGTTCTCCTTTGACTTTTCACTTGAACATCTAAAATTCTAACCAGAGGACCAATCATGCAGGTAATGAGTGCGTCTAATGATTCACTTGTTCGAGTGATGAGCCATACAAGTAGATTAAGTCAATAAGAAAAGTCCATGACAGACGAGTGAGTGTGGTTTGTTGTCTTTGGAAGAAGATTAATTATATGGGTACAGTCCTGAAACAGTGTTGAATAAACGGGTTATTGAAGGAGTTTAAATATGTGATTTGAGACAATGATAAATTATCTCAAATGGTTATGTTACTGAATAATAGAGGCATGGACAAATGATCTGAAGAGATTAGTTCAATTCTCACCACAGCAAATGCAGATATTACACTCAGTTAATTAAATGAAACTGTAATGAGAAACTAACTCACTAATAGTGACCTATTAATATCCTTCAGGGAACAAAATCTGCTCACAGCTGGTCTGGCCTAAACTTGACTCCCAACCCACAACAAAGTGGTGTTGATTAATTTCATTCAGAAATGTCCAAGGAAACCATCCTAAGGTAAATTGTTTTCATCTTGTCCATCTTGATCAAATCTCCCCTCAATCTCCTTTATTCCAACAGAATAACCCCAGCTTCTCCAAATGAATCTCGTCACTAAAATCCCTCATTCCTGGAACCATTCCGGTGAAACTCCTCTGCAACTTCTCCCAATTCCTCCACATCCTTCCTGATGTGTGGGGACCAGAACTAGATGTAATTCTCCACTTGTGGCCTATCCAGGGATTTATAAAAATTCGACATAATTTCTTTGTCTTTATATCAATACTTTTATTTATGAAACCCAAGCCTGCAAACCAATCTCTCAGTTTGCAGTCTGCTTGAAATCTATAAATAAGATTTTTTTATTCATTCATCTTTAATAAATGACCCTTACTCCATTTTCAAAATGAAAATTTGAACTTCTTGACACAAGGGAACTTCTTGAGAATGGGTCCTACATCTATAGCCCCTCTGTAGAAACTAATTACAGCTGCAGTTAGGACTCTGCTGCATTCTTTCATTTTGTTCAGCCAATTTCATCTGTCCTTCCCTCAATATTTCTATCCAAAATGACTACTAACTTCCAGCAGCAAGGGGAGTAGACACAAGTCAACAAAGCAAGGGAAGCCATAGATCTGCAGATGCTGGAAATCATGAAAAAATACAGAAATTGCTACAGAACCTCAACAGGTCTGGCAACATCTGTGGAGAGGAAGCAAAGTCAAATTTTCAAGGCCAGTGACTCTTCATCTAATTTAACTAGGTAAAGGTGGTATTTATGCTGAAGACTGGAATGGGGAGGAAAGGTGGAGATGGAGTCCAGAGAGAGAGGACAGCAGTCAGGCAGACAAAGGAATGGATAATGGTAAGCCAAGGAGAAAGAAAAGCTGTTAATGAGGACCTTCAGTGGGTGAAAATGGGTTGGCTGTGATGGGAGCAGCCCATGTGATGATGACAAGGTCTGGGGTGTAAGGGTCGGTAAAGGACATAGAAGAAGGTACTCAGGCCCAAAAATGATTGAACTCAATATTGAAACCTGAAGGCTGCAGGGTCCCCAAGCGGAATTTAATTCTGCAGTACTGAGTGCACTGTAAGGTAGTAAATGGTTTAATTCACATGTACTTCACATTTTGGTGTTTTTTTTCCAAGATAGTGCGATGATGATTTACACTTTAATGAGTTGTACTTTGAATGGACCAAAAGGATGTTAATTGTGATTCTTTGTTCCAACATTAAAAATTCTCACATGGAACTAGTTGGAAAAATCAATATTTAATGGAATTGAAAACTAAAAGATCTCAAATAGAACACCAATCCAAGAGATCACAAACCTACAATTTGCATGGATATATAAAAATCTATATTTTAAATGTAATTTTGTACAAATGCTACTATTTTATATATAAATGTAGATTTCAGCCAAGATCTCTATTGTTCCCGGTAATTGAACATTCAGTGAAGTTCCTTTCTCCTCACCACACACACAGCCCCTCTTCCCAAGCATTCCTCCCCCCCACTTGATCATCAAGATCTTGAATCCACTGCAAAGCTATTTCGTCTCCCTCAAACCAGTTAACACTCGAGCTCAAATATGGGATCACCGCCGACCCTGGCTTAGGCATGGGCCAGATAACCCCTTCCCATGTCAGGCATGGAGGAAATTAAAGATATTGTAATCAGATACTGTGTAAAGCAATGAACACAGCTTTTTATAAAGGGACAGACTGGTTCAAAAGCAAAACAAGTAAATTCGTAACCTGTGTGGTGTCTCAGTTTTATTTCATCTTGAGTTCTACTGTAAGGTGAGTTTAAAGATGACACCTCTTACTTTTACCTGGGTCTGGTGGGAGAGTGGCTGTGTACCCTGACAGCCAGACCTCCCAGATTAACTAAGCTGGCGGCTACCACCAATGCGGGTAGGTCATGTCTTACTAACTTGATTGAATTTTTCGAGGAGTTGATGAAGATGATTGATTAGGGTAGAGCAGTGGATGTTATCTACATAGATTTTACAAAGGCTTTTGACAAGGTCCCTCGTGGTAGGCTCATCCAGAAGATTAAGGTGCGTGGGATCCATGGTGATTTGGCCAATTGGATTCAGAATTGGTTTGCCCATAGAAGGCAGAGGATAGTGGTGGAAGGGAGTATTTTCTGGCTGGAAGTCCATGAATAGTGATATTCTGCAGAGATCTGTACTGCGACTTCTGCTGTTTATGATATGTGTAAATGACTTGGATGAAAATACAGATGGTTGGGTTAGTAAGTTTGCAAAGATCAGTGGAGGTCGTCAAAGGATACCACATGATATAGATCAGTTGCAGATATGGGTGGAGAAATGGCAGACGGAGTTTAATCCAGGCTGAGTTGCTGCATTTTGGGAGATCAAATGTAAAGGAAAAGTATACAGTTAATGGCAGGACCCTGAACAACATTAATATAGAGAGGGATCTTGGGGTTCAAGTCCATAGCTCCCTGAAAGTAACCATGCAAATAGGTAGGGTGGTGAAGAAGACATATGGCATGCTTGCCTTTATTGGAAGGGCATTGAGTACAGCAGTCAGGATTTTAGGGTGCAGCTTTATAAGACTTTGGTTAGGCCGCACTTAGGGTATTGCGTTCAATTTGGATTGCAACATGGCAGGAAAGATGGAGAGGGTGCTGCCTGGATTAGAGAGTATGAGCTATAAGGAGAGGCTAGAAAAGCTAGGGTTGTTTTCTTTGAAGCGGCAGATGCTGAGAGGAGCCTTGATAGAAGTCTATAAAATTATGAGATGCATAGATAGGGGTGACAGTCATAACCTTGGTCCCAGGAATGAAATGTCTAATACTAGGGAGCATGTATTTAAGATGGGAGGGTGAAAGGTGCGGTGGCTCAGTGGTTAGCACTGCTACTTCACAGTGCCAGGGACCTGGGTTCAATTCCTCCCTCAGGTGACTGTCTGCGTGGAGTTTGCACATTCTCCCTGTGTCTGCAGGAGTTTCCTCCCACAGTCCACAGATGTGCAGGTTAGATAGATTGGCCATACTAAATTGCCTGTAGTGTTAAGGGATGTGTAGATTGGATGGGTTGTGGGGGAGATGGGTCTGGGTGGGATGCTCTGAGGGCCAGTATGGACTTGTTGGGCCAAAGGGCCTGTTTCCACACTGTAGGGATTCTATGACATGTGCAGGGAAAGTCTTTTACACAGACAATGGTTGGAGTCTGGAGCGCACTGCCAGGCGTAGTCATAGAGTCCTACAGCACAGAGACAGGCCCTTTGGACCAAACTGGTCCGTGCCGACCAAAATGTCCATCCACACTAATCCCATTTCCCTGCTCTTGGCCTATATCCTTCTAAACCTTTCCTATCCATGTATTTGTCCAAATACCTTTTAAATGTTGTTAATGTATCTGCCTCAATCACTTCTGCTGGCAGCTCATTCCATATGCATACCACCCTCTGTGTAAAAATGTTCCCCCTCAGGTTCCAATGTAATCTTTCCCCCTGACCTCAAACTGTTGCCTTCTAGTCCTCGATTCCCCAACCCTGGGAAAAAGACTGAGTGAATTTAGCCTATCCACACCTGTCATGATCTTATACACTTTTATACGATCCCCTCTCAGTCTCCTACGCTCGAAGGAAAAATGTCCTTGCTTGACCAACCTCTCCCTATAACTCAGTCCCTTGAGTCCTGGCAACATCCTCGTAAATTTCTTCTGCACTCTTTCCAGTTTAATAACATCCTTCCTGTTGGCAAGGTAATCAAAACTGAACATAATGCTCAAAGCTCAGCCTCACCAACGTCATGTACAACTGCATCATAACTTCCTGACTTCTATGCTCAGTACTCTGACTGATGAAGGCCAGTGTGCCCAAAGCCTTCTTCACTGCCCTATCTATCAGTGAATCCACTTTCAGAGAACTGTGCACCTAAACTCCGAGGTCCCTCACTTCCACTAAACTCCTTAAGGCCCTACCATTCACTGTGAATGGTGGTGATGGAGGCAGATATGATAGTGGTGTTTAAGAGACTTTTGGATAAGCACATGAATATTCAAAGAATGGAAGTATATGGACCAAGGACAGGCAGCAGGGACTAGTTTAATTTGGTATCATGTTTGGTACAATGTGGGCCAAAGGGCCTGTTCCTGTGCTGTACTGTTCTATGTTTTATGTTCTAACAATCCCACCCCTACCCAATGAGGCCAAGACTCAGGCTCAACATCCTACAAAAGCTGACTGACAGTATTCCTGGGCCGGCTCTGGCCTTGTTGTCAGCGACAGATTGACACCTCCTTGCCTGCCTGCCATCTTGCTCCTCCAAACATTGATCCTGTCCTTTGAGGAGCTCGAAGAGTGTGAGAGAAAGAACCTCTGTTTGGAGAAGGAACACTCCACAGGTTCTATCTCTCCCACATATGACAGCAGGTTTTCTCTCATTGCTTATGCTGTGATTGAATATTTACAGCCTTTTTGGGGATCTGGAGGGAAAATTTGCCTGTCGCTCCTCATATACTTTTAGCCTCCCTCTCAGTTCGTCCTTCTGGATAGAAGCAGTCATGGATTTAGAAAGTGCTGTCTAAGAGCATTGGTGAATTTCTGCAGTTCATCTTCTAGATGGCACATTATGCTGCTGGTGACCATCAGTGGTTGAGGTGGTGAATGCTTGTGAGAATCAAGTCGACTGGATTGTCCTGAATGGTGTCAAGCTTCCTGAGTGATTTTGGGGCTGGGTTGGACACAGCCTCTACTTTTTAAAGTGAAAGTAAAGCTTCCTGTTCACTGTCTCAGGTACAGTGCAGGATTAGATACAGATTAAAGCCCTATCTACTCTTCTAAACTGAAATTAAACTGAGAGTAAAGGTTCCTTGACGCTGTCCCTGCATTCTTAGGACAGGTACTGCAGGGGTTAGGATTAGATAAAACTTCCTCTTCTCCTTTAAACTGAAAGTAAAGCTCTCCATCAAACATTCCCAGAATAAATACTGCACAGTTCTAAGGGTCACTTGACCCTAAATGTTAACTCTGATTTCTTTCCACAGATGATGCCAGATCTGCTGAGCTTTTCAAGCAATTTCTATTTTTGCATCTATATACCACACAGGGTTAGATACACTTAATGCTTATTTTCAACTTTCATAAAACACCCCAGGATTTCCATGATCCTTCTGACTTAAAAGTGACACTTATCAGTGTGAGTAATGATGTGGAGGTGTCGGTGTTGGAGTTGGGTGGACAAGTTCAAAAATCACACAACACCGGGTTATAGTCCAACAGGTTTATTTGAAGACACAAGCTTTCGGAGTCTCACTCCTTCTTCAGGTGTCAGTGAGAAAGATGGCATTGGAGACAGAATTTATTGGCAAAAGATCAAATGGTTGTAGAACTGATGTGGTGTTGAACAAAACTAAGATTGCTATTAAATCTTTCATCAGTTAGAAACAATTAATAAACAGCTTCAGACAGTCAGGTAAACATCCACCTTAGAGGACATATATCCAAAAATCTGAGGCTGAATGTCCTTGACTGCTTAAGTGTTTCCCCCACTGGGAGGGAACAGCCCTGTCTGACAATTGTTGTGGAAAGTGGACTGCAGGATACACAACAAGGCAGAGCTGCCCAGCAGAGGCCGATAGCCAAGTTCAGTACCCGTGAGGATGGCCTCAACTGGGATCTTGGGTTCATGTAGCACTACAAGTGACCCCACCACACTATACACATATACACATACACACATGCACACTCTCTCTCTCTCTCTCTCTCTCACACACACACATACACTCATAAATCTATGGGGTGAATTTGCATTTGCAGATTTGTAATTGTAGATACATTCTATTTTGTTCAAAAAGCATATAATTTGTAGTCTGTCACGGTGGAATTTTATAAATTTCTACTTTGGAAATAAAACCAGTCCGACTCCAATTCGATACACAGCCAGATTCTAAACAAGGCCTCACACCTAAGATGCATCGTCTGACCTGGGATGTCACCTCTGGTATACTGGGGGAATTGATAAAACCTTGGGTTATCTCAGAGCAGTGAATTGAAAGAAATTTGGGAATTTGCACGTTAATCATTTCTAACTGATTAAAGATTTAACAGCAATCTTACTTTTGTTCAACACTGCATAGTTCTATGACCTTTTGCTTATAAAATCTGTGTCCGATGCCACCTTCCTCACTCACACCTGAAGAAGGAGTGAGACTCCGAAAGCTTGTGTCTTCAAATAAACCTGCTGGACTATAACCTGGTGTTGTGTGATTTCTAACAGTGTGAGCAATTTCACACTTAGCGTGAACAGACTCTTACTGATAAACATAGTTAGTTTATGCAGTATAAATTTGGTAATCTTAATCCATCTATGTAATGTGTACAATCACAATGTGCCTTTGAGTTTAAAACTGAGAAATAGTCATGAACTAAATGACAATTAGTTAGAAAGCATTGACAGAATATTGTGAATACCATTGAACCAACTCCCCAATAAGAGGAGCTTCGGCCAAGGCAACTTACCCATCTCTCCTGCGAAAAAGACTTGGGGAGTAGGGAGGCTGGAAGGTCATGTTCATCCAAGGGAAGGCTGTCGTGAACTTTGCCTTTGGGAATCAAGTGAGATCACAAGGAGGAGGAATTAGAGAAGGAGGGTGGAATGATGCCAGGACTTGGGAGATGCGTTTGGAGCCGATGTTCTCTTGCAATTGCAGCTAAATTACTAGGTATTGTCTTCTGACAGCAGCAAGAAAAACATGTGACTGAAAGAGATTGTAAACAAAAAGAGAGGAGGGAAAACAATGGCCCCATTGTAGAGTGGCTCAGTTCCCAGTTTAAAGTAACCGCACAGAGCACTCAACAAATAATGACATAACGGCAGACCAAGGGGTGACAGTCTCTAAGAGATCACAGTACACACTCACACCACAGAAATACACACACCAACAGTGAATGCACTCACATAGGACTCTACACATGACTGACAACACACTGCACATACTTAGACTAACAGTGAACACACACACCAAGACTAGCAGGCTCACACCAACAATAAAAGCACTCACACCAACACTGCGTGTACACACCAACAGTGAACTCACTCAAATCAACATTCAATGCACTAAATCCAAGACTGAACACACTAATGCCAAGATTGAACACTTTCACACCAACACTGAGCTCACTCAAACCGAGACTGAACACACTCGTGCCAACAGTGTACGATCTGCCTGTATAGCGTGCAAAAAAATATTTTCACTGTATCACCAAACATGTGAAACAAAAAAAAAATCAATCACTGAGCAACTCAAAACAAAAACACGCACACAAGAAGACTGGGCACACTCAAGTAGAGATCACACTAACACCAACACTGCGCGCTCACCAACACTGCGTGCTTAGACCAACACTGTATGCGCTCACACCAACACTGCGCTCACACCAATACCATGCTGTCACCAACACTGCACTCACACCAGTACTGAGCAGCTTCACAGCAATGGTGAAAGATGCTCAAACCATGACGGAACACACAACACTGAACTGACACATTTCCAAGACTAAACACAAACCAATGCTGAACACACTCACACATACAAGACCAAACAAATTCATATCAGATCTGAGCACACTTACATCAGCCCTGATCCCTATCACAACAACACTCCTGAGCACACTCACCTACAGTTTATAATTTGTTGGAGTGAAAAAATAGTTTTACCTTAATCATGGAAAATCGAAATGAGATGTAATGAGATCGAACATGAGAGGAACTGATTCTGAGTAGTTTTCCATCATGTGCGGTAATCAGAGCAATAATCAAATTCCATCACCAAAGATCACAGTCATACCATAAACTGTGGTTAAACTGGCTGAAACCTTTCTTTAACGATAGAGGCTATTCAAAATAAGAGTTTAATAGGCTGACGATATCTAGTGTGTATTTATATTGAAGCAGACTTCTGATGGGGAAGTAAAGATAGTCCAGAGAAGATTCACTCAGCAGATACTAGGTATGGAGGGACTGTTGTAGGATTTGAAGGAATTGGGCCAGGACTTGTCTGATGTTTTTCAAATGCTGAGCCATATATCAACTTTTCTTTCACTTAGTGGCAGTGAAAAACTTCAAAAAGATATGATTTTGACCAACAATAAACATGAGTTTCAGATACATAACAAGTTCAATCAATAAATTGATTATTTAAAGGAGTTATGAAACTGTCAAACATCAGAACTACATAGTGTTTAGTGGGACAGTGGCTGAGTGGTCAGCACTGCTGCCTCACAGCACCAGGAACCTGGGTTCAATTCTACCCTTGGGTGACTGTATGGAGTTTGCACATTCTCCCTATGTCTGTATAGGTTTATTTTGGGTTCCCTGGTTTCCTCCTACAGTCCAAAGATGTGCAGGTTAGGGTGGATTGTCCATGGAAAATACAGGGATTGGGTGGGATGCTCTTCAGTATGGGCTGAGTGGCCTGCTTCCACACTGTAGGGATTCAATGACAAGTTCTTTTTTTCCTTTCAGTTCAGAAGCAGAGCTAGAGAGAGATGAAGTGTGAGAGTGAGAGACCTATTACCAAGTCCTGGGTGTCAGAAAAGGGGAGGGCTCCTGGGTCAGGCCGAAAAATTCTGTTTAAGAAACAAAGAAAAACAGACGTTTCTAGAGGGACTCAGAAAGTCAAGCAGCATGAGAGCACAAGAACTAGGAGCAGGAGTAGGCAAGTCAGCCCCTCAAGCCTGCTCTACCATTTACTACAATCATGGCTATCTCATCTCAGCCTCAACACCCCTTTCCTGCCTGTTCTCCATCACTCTTTAACCCATTACTAATTAAAATCTCTCTATCTCCTCCTTAAATTCTATCAGTGACCCTGCATCCACCACACTCTAGGACAGTGAATTCCACAGATTCACAACTCTAAGAGAACTAATTTTTCCTCATTCCTGTTTTAAATCGGCTATCCCTTAGCCTAAAACTATGACGTCTCGTTCTAGATCGCCCATATGAGGAAACATCCTCTCTACATCTGTTTTGTCAATCCCCTCTAGTATTTTAGGTACGTCAATTTAATCTTCCCTCATTCTTCTAAACTCCAGAGACTACAGGCATAAATTGATCCATCTCCCTTCATAGGAGAAAACCCTCACATCTGGAACCAATCTAGGGAATCTTCTCTCAACTGCCTCCAATAAAACTGCATTCGTATTTATGTAAGGGGACCAAAACTGTATGCAGTACTCCAGTTGCAGTCTCAGTAGTGCCTTGTACAGTTGCAGCAAAGCTTCCCCACTTTTATACTCTATTTCTTTAGCAATAAATACCAAAATTCCATTTGTCTTCCTTCTTGCCTGCTGTATCTGCATACTAAATTTTCTGCGATTCACACACCAGACCCCTCTGTACTGAAGCACTCTGAAGTTTGTCTCAATTTAGATAATTAGTTGCATTTTCATTCCTCTGACTGAAAAGGACAACCTCACAGTTATCCACATTAAGCTTCATCTGCCAAATTTTGGTCCATTCACCTAACTTATCTGTTTGTCAGCACAGTGGCCTAGTGGTTAGCACTGCTGCCTCACAGCACCAGGGATCCAGGTTTGATTCCAGCCTTGGGCAACTGTCTGCGTGGAGTTTGCATGTTCTTGCCGTGTCTGTGTGGGTTTCCTCTGGGTGCTCCGGTTTCTTCCCACAGTCCAAAGATGTGCAGGTTTGGTGGATTGGCCATGCTAAATTGCCTGTAGTGTTCAGGGATGTGTAGATTAGGTGGGTTACAGTGGGTGTTGGGTCTGGGTGGGATGCTCTGAGGGACGGTGTGGACTTGTTGGGCTGAAGGGCCTGTTTCCACACTGTAGGTATGAATCAATGATGATTTGCATTCTGACCAGGCTCTGTGACCAGTGGACTTGGAGTTGGCATTTGATAAGGTGTCACAAAAAAACCACAAGGTGAGATCACGTGGGCTTGGGTAATTTATTAGCTTAGATAGAGGATTGGCTAACCAACTGAAAGCAGAGAGTCAGGACAAAATGGGTCTTTATGTGTGTGCGGGCAAGATGTAACTAGTTGGGTGCCAGAGGGTTTGGTCCTCCAGTCCTAACGATTTACAATTTATTCTGATGACTTGGGTATGGGGAGGGAAGGTACTATAGCCAAATTTGTAGATAACACAAAAAAATGGAAAGATAAGTTGTAACAAAGAAATAAGAAATTTAGAAAAAAGAACAGTACCACATGGGAACTGTGCCAGCACATGATGTATTTCTAAATTAAGAGGGTTTTGCCTCTATGCGGTTCAAATCCCTCTATTCCCTGCTTTTTTCATGTGTCTGTCAAGATGCTCTTTAAAAATTGGTATTGTATCTACTTATACTACTCCCTCTGGCAGTGCATTCCAGGCACTTACCACCCTCTGTGTAAAAAACTTGCCTCTCACATCTCCTTTAAATTTTCCCTCTTTTACCTTAAACCTATGTCCTGTAGAAATTGAAATTTCCACCCTGTGAAAAAAATACTCCGATTATCCACCCATCTCAATTTTGTAAACCTCTATCAGGTTGCCCCTCAGCTTCCAATGTTCAAGTGAAAACAAACAGAGTTTGTCCGATCTCTCTTAATGGCTACTACCTTCCAAAGCAGACAATATCCTGGTAAACCTTTTCTGTACTCCAGCCAAAGCCTCCATATTTTTCTGGTAGTGTGACAATCAGAACTGTTTGCAATATTCCAAATGAATCCTAATTCAATTTCTATACAAAAAAACCGAAAGAACTGCTGATACTGTAAATCAAGAACAAAAATAGAAGTTTCTGGTCAAGCTCAGCAGGTCTGGCAGCATCTATGAAGTAAAATCAGAGTTAATGTTTTGGGTCTGGTGATCCTTCCTCAGAACTGATGGTAGCTAGGAAAATTTCAGTTTATATGCAGAAGATAGGGTGCAGGAGGGGGTCAGGAGTAAATGATAGGTGGGATAGAGTCCAAAGAGAGAGAAGAACAGTTGGACAGACAAAGGAGTGGACAACCATCTAGCTATGAGGGTGAATAATTGTCAATGGAGACTGTTAGTGGCTAACAACAGGTATGCGTAATGGCAGGCCAAGGCACAGTAAGGACTACAGATGCTGGAAGTCACAGTCGATAAAATATGGAGCTGGAGGAGCACAACAGATCAGGCACCATCAGAGGAGGAGGAAAGTTGACATTTTGGGTCTGGACCCTTCACCAGGTCTGGGGAGGGGGAAGGGAGCTCAGAATTAAATCGGAAGCATGGGGCTGGGGGAAGGTAGGTGAGGTGGTGATAAAATGGATGCATGTAGGAGGTTGTAGAAATTGGTCAGTGGGAAGGGTGGAGCAGATAGGTGAGAAGGAAGATGGACAGGTTGTAGGAGGAGGCCCAGGATGGACATGTCGCCAAGGGAGTGGGAGGGGGAGTTGAAATGGCTAGTAACCAGAAGTTGGTGTTGATTGAAGTGCATCGAGCGCAGATGCTCCGTGAATCAGTCCCCAAGACTGCGTTTAGTCTCCCTGATATAGAGGAGACTACATCAGGAGCAAACGGATGCAGTAGACCAGGTTAGAAGGTACATCTATTAGAAGAATCTCTGTCGGATATGGAATGATTGTTTGGGGCCTTGGATGGAGATGAGAGGGGAGGTGTAGGAGCATGTGTAGCACTTCCTGTAGTTGCAGGGAAAAGTGCTGGGTATGGTGGGAAGGTCGACGGCGAGTGTGAAGCTACTCTAGGAACTTCAATTTCTACATAACTGCAACGAGACTTGGGGGACGCGATGGCCTCGTGGTATTATCATTGGACTGTTAATCCAGAGATCCAGATAACATTCTGGAGACTGGGTTTTTTTAATCTATTCATTTTTTGCGGGATGCGGGCGTTGCTGGCTGGCCAGCATTTCTTGCCCATCCCTAATGGCCCTTGAGAAGGCGGTGGTGAGCTGCCTTCATGAACCACTGCAGTCCTCCTGCTGTGGGGTGACCCATAATGCTACTAGGGAGGGAATTCCAGGATTTTGACCAATGACAATGAAGGAACAGCGATATATTTCAAGTCAGGATGGTGAGTGACTTGAAGGGGAACTTGGAGGTGGTGATGTTCCCATATGTCTGATGCCCTTGTCCTTCTAGATGGAAGTGGTCGTGGGTTTGGAAGGTGCTGTCTGAGGATCTTTGGTGAATTTCTGCAGTGCATCTTGTAGATAGCATACTTTGCTTCTACTGAGTGTTGGTGGTGGAGGGAGTGAATGCTTGTGGATGTAGTGCCAATCAAGCAGGCTGCTTTTTCCTGGATGGTTTCAAGCTTCTTGAGGGCTGTTGGGGCTGCACTCATCCAGGCAAGTGGGGAGTATTCCATCACACTCCTGACTTGTGCCTTGCAGGTGGTGGACAGGCTTTAAGGAGTCAGGAGGTGAGTTACTCGTCGCAGTATTCCTCGCTTCTGGCCTGCTTTTGTAGCCACTCTGTTAATGTGGTGAGTCCAGCTGGGTTTCTGGTCAATGGTACCCCCTCCCCGGATATTGATAGTGGGGGATTCAGTGATAGTAACACCATGAAATGTCAAGGGGCGGTGGTTACATTGTCTCTTATTGGCGATGGTCATGGCCTAGCATTCCTGTGGCACAAATGTCACTTGCAACAAGCCAGCCCAAGCCTGGATATTGTCCAGATCTTGTTGCCTGTGAACATGGACTGCTTCAGTATCTGAGGAGTCACTAATGGTGCAATAGTTACATTGTGCAATCATCGGCAAACATCCCCAATTCTGACCTTATGATGGAGGGAAGGTCATTGATGAAGCAGCTGAAGGTGGTTAGGCTGAGGACACTACCCTGAGGAACTCCTGGAGAAATTTCCTGGAGCTGAGATGATTGACCTCCCATAACCACAACCATCTTCCTGTGTGTCAGGTATGACTCCAACCACTGGAGCTTTTGCCCCCTGATACCCCTTGATTCCAGTTTTGCTAGGGCTCCTTGATTACACACTCATTGAATGCAGCCTTGATATCAAGGACTGTCACTCTCACCTCACTTCTCGAATTCAGCTCCTTTGTCCATGTTTAAACCAAAGCCGTAAAGAGATCAGGAGCCGAGTGGCCCTGGCGGAACCCAAACTGGGCATCACTGAACAGGTCATTTCTGACAGGTGCTGCTTGATAGCACAGTTGATGACACCTTCCATCACTTTACTGATGATTGAGAGTAGACTGACAGGGCAGTAATTGGCCGGGTTGGATTTGTCGTTCTTTTTGTGTACAGGACATACTTGGGGAATTGTCCACATTGTGGGGTAGATACCAGTGTTGTAACTGTACTGGAACAGCTTGGCTAGGGGAGCACAAGTCTTCAGTACTATTGCCGGAATGTTGTCAGGGCCCGTAGCCTTTGCAGTATCCAGTGTCTCCAACCATTTCGTAATATCACGTGGAGTGAACCGAATTGGCTGAAGACTGTTATTTGTAATGCTGGGGACCACTGGAGGGGACCGAGATGTATCATCCACTTGGCACTTCTGGCTGAAGATTGCTGCGAATGCTTCAGCCTTATCTTTTGCACTGGTGTATTGAGCTCTTCTATCATTGAGGATGGGGATATTTATGGAGCGTCCTCCTCCAGTGAGTTGTTTCATTATCCACCACCATTGACGACTAGATGTGGCAGGACTACAGAGCTTAGATCTGATCCATTGGTTGTGGGATCACTTAGCTCTGTCTATCACTTGCTGCTTTTGCTGTTTGGCATGCAAATAGTCCTGTTTAATGGCTTCACCAGGTTGATACCTCATCTTCAGTTATGCCTGGTGCTGCTCCTGGCATGCCCTCCTGCACTCTTCATTGAACCAGGATTGATCCCCAGGTTTGATGGTAATGTATGAGAGGGGGATATGCCAGACCATGAGGTTACAGATTGTGCTGGAGTACAATTCTGCTCCTGTTAATAGCCCACAGTGCCACATGGGATGCCTGGTCTTGAGTTGCTAGATCTATGCAAAGTCTGTCCCATTTAGCACAGTGACAATGCCACACAACACGATGCAGGTTATTCTCAATGTGAAGGCGGGACTTCGTCTCCATAAGGACTGTGCGATGGTCACTTTTACTGATACTGTCATGGACAGATGGAACTGCAGCTGGCAGATTAGTAAGGATGAGGTCAAGTATGTTTTTCCTTCTTGTTGGTTCCCTCACCACCTGCCGCAGACCCAGTCCAGCAACTATGTCCTTTAGGACCCAACCAGCTTGATCAGTAGTACTGCTGCCAAGCCACTCTTGGTGGTGGACATTGAAATCCCCCACCCAAAGTACATTTTGTGACCTTGCCATCCTCAGTGCTTCCTCTAAGTGTTGTTCAACATTGAGGAGTACTGATACTTCAGCTGAGGGAGGATGGTTTTTGGTAATCAGCAGGAGGTTTCCCTTGCTTAACTTGAAGCCATGAGACTTTATGGGGTCCGGAGTCAATATTGAGGTCTCCTGGAGCAACGCTCTCCTGACTGTACACCACTGTGCCGCCCCCTCTGCTGAGTCTGTCCTGCCGTTGGGACAGAACCTATCCAGGGATGGTGATGGTGGTGTCTGAGACATTGTCTGTAAGGTATGGTTCTGTGATTATGACTATGTCAGGCTGTTGCTTGACTAGTCTGTGAGACAGCTCTCCCAATTTTGGCACTAGCCCCCAGGTGTTAGTGAGGAGGACTTCGCACAGTCGACAGGGCTGTTTCTGCTGTTGTCTTTTCCGGTGCCTAGGTCGTTGCCAGGTGATTCGCCACGGCAGATGGTGGAACTTGAATTCAATAAATATGTGGAATTAAGAATCTAATCGTGACCGTGAATCCATTATTGATTGTTGGAAAAACTCATTTGGTTCACTCATGTCCTTTAGGGAAGGAAACTGCCATCCTTACCTGGTCTGGATTACATGTGACTCCACAGCAGCGTGGTTGACTCTTAACTGCCCTCTGGGCAATTAGGGATGGGCAATTAATGCTGCCTAGCCAGCAACACCCTCATCCCTTGAATGAATAAAGAATAAAGTAAAATAAAAGACATGTACAGGATTCTCATTATTCACATTGCTTGTTACATCTTCAAAGAACTCTAGCAAATTAGTCAAATGTAATTTACCTTTCATAAAACCATGCTGACTCTGATGAACTGCATTTTGACTTTCTAAATGCCTTGTTCTGCCTTCCTTAAGAATTGATTCTAGCAATTACGCAACAATAAATTGTAAACTAACTCGTCTAATTTCTGTCTCCAACCCTCTTTGATTAAGGATATTACATTAAATAGTAGGACACTAGGAAGTGTAGAAGAAGAGAGGGATCTTGGAGTGCCTGTCCACAGATATCTGAAGGCAGCAGGACAGATTAATAGGGTAGTTACGAAGGCATACAAGGATGCTTGGCTCTATCAGTGGTGGCATAGATTATATAAGCAGTGAGGGCATGTTGGTGCTATACAGAACTTTGGTTAGGTCACAGCTGGAGTACTGCATGCAGTTCTGGTCACTGCACTATAGGAAGAACATAACTGGAAGGAGGAAGAAGGAGATTCACCAGGATGTTGCCTGGGATGGAGCATTTCAGGAATGAAGAAAGGCTGGATAAGCCTGAGTTGTTTGCTTTGGTGCATAAAAGGTTGAAGGGGAACCTGACAGAGGTGTATACCATTATGAGGGGCATGAACAAGGTGATAGAAAGCAGCTGTTTCATTCAGTCAAAGAATCAATAATAAGGAGCATAATTTTAAAATGAAAGGCAGGAGTTTAGAGGCAATTTGAGGAAAGGATTTTTCACCCAGAGCGTGGTGGGGGTTTGGAATGCACTGCCTGGGAAGGTAGTTGAGGCAGTAACCTGACAACCTTTAAAAATCTTAAACCTTAAAAACCTAAAAATCAAAACCTAGACTACACCTCCTCTCACCCTCCTTCCTGCAAGAATGCAATCTTCTACTCCCAACTCCTCTGCCTCCACCACATCTGATCCCAAGATGAGGCGTTCCACTCCAGAACATCACAGATGTCCTCATATTTCAAGGACTGCAACATCCCCCCATCAGTGGTTGAAAATGCTCTCGACCGCATCTCTTGCGTTTCCCGCACCTCTACACACACACCGTCCCCGCAACAAAAACAAAGACAGAATGCCCCTTGTCCTCACGTATCACCCAACTAACCTTTGTATTCAACGCATCATTATCCTCCACTTCCGCCACCTGCAATCTGACCCCACAACCAAGGATATATTTCCCTCCCCACCCCTATCTGCTTTCCATAGGGGCTGCTCTCTCCGCGACTCCCTTATCCACTCCACACTCTCCACTAGCCCCACCATCCCCGGCGCCTTTCCCTGCAACCGCAGGAGGTGCTACACCTGCTCCTACACCTCCTCCCTCACCTCCAACACAGGGCCCAAAAAAACCTTTCACATCAGACAGATGTTCACCTGCACATGTGCTAATGTGGTCTATTGCATCTGCTGCTCCCGATGTGGCCTCCTCTGCGTCGGTGAGACCAAGCGGAGGCTCGGAGACCGCTTTGTAAAGCACCTGCGCTCGGTACGTGACAAACAACAACACCTTCCAGTCGCGAACCATTTCAATTCCCCCTCCCACTCCCTGGACGACATTACCACCCTGGGCCTTCTCCAGTGTCACAACAACGCCACCCAGAAACTGCAGGAGCAGCACTCATATTCTGCCTTGGGAGCCTACAACCCAATGGTCTCAATGTGGACTTTACTAGCTTCAAAATCTCCCCAGCCCCGGCCTCATCCCATAACCAACCCTCCCTCTCATCCCCGCCTTCCTGACCTGTCCGTCTTCTCTTCCACCTATCCATTCCTCCCACCACACTGACCAATCCCCACCACTGCCTACCTGCACTCACCTATTGCCATCCCACCTACCTTCCCCAGCCCCTCACATCCCCGCCTCCTTGACCTCTCTGTCTTCTCTCCCACCCATCTGCTCCTCCCACCTCACTGACCAATCCCCACCACTGCCTACCTGCACTCATCTATCACCATCCCACCTACCTTCCCCAGCCCCACCCCTCCTCTCTCAATTTATTTCAGAGCCCCCTACCCCCTCCGCCATTTCTGAAGAAGGGTCCCGACCCAAAAAATCAGCTTTCTTCCTCCTCTGATGCTGCCTGGCCTGCTGTGTTCCTCCAGCTCCACACTGTGTTATCTCTGACTCCAGCATCTGCAGTTCTTACTATCTCCAACCTTTAAAAGTTACTTAGATGAGCACTTGAAGTGTAATAACATGCAAGCCAAGAACCTAGTGTGGGAAAGTAGGACTAGTGCAGGTTGTAGTCCATTTTATGGTAATACAGATTTGATGGGCCAAAAGGGGATTCTGTACTGTATGCTTCTATGGTTAGATGCTTCCAATCCACTGAACCTTTCCCACATCCAGAAAATTCTAATATTATAATCAACGGATCCACTATCTTTGTTGATACTTTCTCCCTTTCTATAACCTCTGCATTATCTGTTAGTATTGGGATCGTACTAGTGTCCACCGATTCGAAATCTGAAGCAAAATATTGATTTAGTGACTCTGGCGTTTCTGTGTTCCCCACCAACATCTGTTGAAAGAAAACACTTAACATTTTGAATCAGTGACAAATAGGCAATCAGATAGCAGCTAGGAAAATGTGAAATTTACATTGATGACAAGAGGTGGGTGAGAAAAGGAGTGAGTGCATCGGTGGAAATGGAGCTCAGCGAGAGAGAGGAAAATTTAGGCATTTAAAGGGATTGTTGATAGTGAGCTGGGGAGAAGAGATGCTAGGTAAGTGACAATCGGGGCTATGAATGGGTGAAAATGTTTTAGCTGTGTTGGAAGCAAAACATGTCAAGCCAAAACATGGATTGTGGGGTTGGGCAAAAGTCATCGAGGAGAACCAGAATTAGAATTAGAATTAGCCTTTATTGTCACATGCACTCAAACGAGTGCAGTGAAAAGTTTGTAATGTCGCCTCTCAGCGCCATGCTAGGCACGGGGTACCCAGGTAGAGTATATTTGAGTATTTGTTACAGACTTGAGAGAATCATAAATAAAAGTTCAATGAAAGAATAAAGGGTAAAAGAAGCTTTCTTTTAAAAAGTACTCGCACTTTAGTCTTTTAACCAAGTCTGTGCCAGCTTTCAAACCACTGGGCCAAGTGTGTAGGAGGTGATGGGCATCAATCCTGGAGGCCTTGCTTGCAGTCTCCAAGGGACCCACCGCTGCCTCTGCTCTGGCCTCTGCTCCACTCACGTCTGGGACTCACCTGGACTTGTCGTCCCCATGCTGGCCTTGCCTGGGACATGCCTCCATACTCGCCTGGACTTGCTGCTTCCGTGTGGGCCTGGCCTGGGCCTTGCTTCCATACTCACCTGGACTCGCTAACTCCATGCTGACATGGCCTGGAACTTGCCTAGACTTGCTGCTGCCACATCAGCCTGGCCTGGGCTTTGCCTCCAGGACTTGCTGCTCCTGTGCCAGCTCCCTCTGGTTTCCATCATTCGCCTCCAGTCAGTAAAAGTCGAAAGTTTGAAAAAAAAGAGGAAAAGAAAAGAACGGGCAGAGCACAAGAGCTCCAGCTGGAACGTCTCGCTCTGCCACCATCTTGACTAATCAACTCATTTATAAACACTCATGGCCTCATTATCACCTATCTAGCTTTTGTTCTTCCTAGGCTATCAATAATCCTTTTGATTGCCCATTTTTTCTCTCTCTATCTCCACCTATCTGCTCACCACACCCCCTCTCCCCCAATCTATAACACCTTTACCTAGCTGCTATCAGTTTGGAAGAAGTGTCACTGGGCTCAAAATGTTAACTCTGTTTTCTCTCCATGGATGCGCCAGTCCTACTGAATTTCTCTAGCAATTTCTGTTTGTTTCAGATTGCTAGCATCCACGGTTGTTTGTTCTATGTTTGTGATTAAGTAACACTGGGCTCGCTTTCATGTCTGGTAATGCACACTCCATGATGGGCTCACACAACTGCCAGCGGATTTGTGGACAGGTCTTGGGGAGGGAGCAGGTGCAGGGTGGAGTATGTAAGATTCTGTCTCAATATTCACTGACAGTCTCCTTCCTTCCCACACCCTCTCTCCCTCCTACACATACTCACCCTAACTCTCTCATAAACTCTCAAGCTGTCTAACATTTCATTTTCCTCCCTTACTTACTCACCTTCCCTCATACACTTACTCCGTCTCTCACTTATACTCTAACTTTCTGTCTCACTCACACACTCTCTCTCCTATACTCTGGCTCCCTCACACTCTCTCTCTCACAGTCCCTCCCTCTCATGATGGTTTGATGAATTAATATTGATATTTGATTAACAGAATAGCTGCATTTTCTTTTGAAGGAGAATGTTGTGACAATGTTTGTTGTAGAGATGTCGAGTGACACTAATTAGCAGGAGCTAATGAGTAGTGTGTCATGTGAGGCAGACACTATGGGAACAATGGCTGTTTGCAGCGGAGAGACAACACAAGCACGACTAACCCCTGAGGGAGCATTAATCATGGGGAAAATGAGCTGAAGAGCTTGCACTATTTAAGTTACATTGGCATCAAAAAAGCTATCACCTGAATGGGTAAAATTCATGCAACAGGGCAATGTTTAATCTCAATTCATCGAGCAGCTGTTCAGAAATTGCAACAAGAATTTGTACATACGTTAATGCTTTGACTATAGAACATGAGGATTTGATGTCTTCTGTGTTTAGCATCACAATCAGAACTGTAAAATGCAATCAACTAAAAGGATATTCGCCAGGTCTTTATTAACATACCAATCAGCTCAGGCTCCTGCCTACTTGTGATTGCTCTCCTTCCTGACTTCAGTTTGTTATTTTAAACATCAGAGCATTCAAACATCAGCTTGTAACAACACAGCCAGATTCTTAACAATCTTATGCAACTTTAATCTAATAAAACATCCAATGTGCTTTGAAAAGGCAGGGTCAAACTGGTGGCTCTTGTGGCACAGTGGTAGTTCCTACCACTGAGTCAGAAGACCTAGGTTCAAGTCCCACCTGTTCAGAGGTGTGTAATAATATCTGAACAGGTTGATTTGAAAATACCTAAAAACAAAATATCACACCCACAGGGTGATAATAAGGCAGATTGTCAAAAGCCTCAAAAAGAGTGAAGTTTTATGGAGTGTCTTACAGAAGAAACGTCAGAAAATTTGAAAGAGGTGTAGTCCATTAAGCCCCTCAAGCCTGCCCCATCATTCTGTAAGGCAATGGATGATCAATCCCAAGCCTGGACTCCTCTTTTATGCCAGCCACTGATTGCCCTCAACTCCACAATATTTCAAAAATCTATATAACTCCTCTGTAATTATTTTCAGTGATCTTGCCTCCACAGATCTCTGGGGTACAGAATTTCGGATATTTACTACCCTCTGGGAGAAGAACATTCTTCTCACCTCTGCTTTGCTTCCTTATTCAAGATTCCCCCAATAGTGAAAACATCCTCTTAAGGATTACCCTGAAAAGGCCCTCAGAATCTCGTATGTTTCAATAAGATTACCCCTCATTCTTCCAAACTCTAATGATTAAAGGCCCAACTTATTCAGCTGTTTTTGATAAGTCATCCCCTTTCATTTTAGTAATCAGTTTAATGAATCTCTTCTGAACAGCCTTCAATGCCAAAATATTTTTTTTTAAATATGGGAATCAAAACTGTACACAATACTCCAGATACAGCCTCAACAACACCCTGTGCAGTTGTAACTGAAGTTCCCTATTTTTAAACTTCGACCTCTTATTAACAAAGACCAAAATTTAATTTGCTTTCTTAAGTACTAGCTGCAGAGGAAGTGCCAATTTTTTCTGTTTTAAGGCTCACTTCATTTAAGTGATAGTCTGTCTTTTGATTCTTACTTTCAAAGTACATGTGCTTATATTAAATACCACCTGCCAACATTTTGTCCACACACTCAACCTATACCCATGCATGATTCTGGGGAAGGGCCACTGGACCTGAAATGTTAACTCTGATTTTTCTTTGCAGATGCTGCCAGACCTGCTGAAGATTTCCTGCAACTTCTGTTGTTGTTCTATCTCCACGCAAATTCCTTACGTTGTCATCACAACACGATCTCCCACCTTATTTTATATCATGGACAAATTTGGATACATTACATTCTGTCCCATCTTCCAAATCATTAATATTGATGATAAATAATTAAGGCCCTGGCACGAATCCTTGTGGTATTCCACTAGCTATACCTTTTCTATCTGAAAAAGACCCTTTATACTTGACTGTCTGTCTTCTGTGTATTAACCAATCCTCAACTGTGTTAATATGTTACTCCCAAAAACCATGAGCTTCTACCTTATGCAATTTTCTTTCAAGTGGCACCTGATCAAATATCTTCTTCAAATACAAATACATTTCATCTACCGATTCTCGTGTATCAATTCTGCTTGTTATATCCTGAAAGAACAAATTTGTCAAGCATAATTTTCATTTCACAAAACCATGTTGACTCTATTTGCTTGAATTTTCTAAATGCCCTGCTATTTCTACCTTAATAGTGGACTCTTAATTTTTGAAATGACAAATTTTAGGTAACTAACCTACAGTTTCCTGCTTTCTGTCTCCCTCCCTTCTTCAACAGGGGAGTCTCATCAGTGGTTTTCCATCCATTTTCCATCCCTGCCAGAATCTAATAAGTATTGCAGATTTTCAACAAATTCCTCCATCATCTCTACAGCTACTTTCTTTAAAATCCTTGAGTGCAGGCCATCAGGTCCTGGTGGTTATTCTGCCTTTAGTCCCCTTAATTTGTCACATACTTTGTCCCTCGTGATAGAGACTGTTACAAAATCTTCTCTCAAATTAGTGTGGAGGGGCAGGCATCAAGAGATCGAGCCCAACGTGGGGAAAGATCAAGCTCAGTGTGGGAGAAAGATCGAGCCCTCCTGGGGAAAGCCCAGTGTGGAGTGACTGCTGGCCCATGGCTAAAGAAGGACTGTAATTTGGAACTCTTAACTTTATTTCTTAATTACAACTTTATACTGACAAGAACTGTAATGTTGAACATTTAACGTATTTATTTATTTTTCTACTTTATAACCAAAGATTTTGCACCTAGGTACCTTGTACCTAAATGGCACTGTGAATGGTGACATTTTAAACTTTTCATTCTACTCCTTTATCTCTGTACTTGAGTACACATGACAATAAAACATAATTCTAATTCTAATTCTTATTTGTAATGAGTGTTCTCTGGAACGTTTATAATGACTTCCGCTGTGAAAAATAATGCAAAATTTTGGGTTTACATTATTCACCATTTCCCTGATTCATGTTATCAACTCTCCAGTCACAACTTCCAAGAATCCCACACTTACTTCAGCTTTTTTTTTCATTTTTACTCATAGAAATTCTTGGTGTTTGTTATTATATTTTTTGCCAATTTACTTCTATAATCAATTTTATCTTTTTTTATGACCTTTTACTTATTTATTATTGGTTCCTATAAAAAAATTCCCAATCCTCTGGCCTACCACTATTTTTAACCATTTTGAATACCTTATTTTTTGTTTGGATTCTCTCCTTGACAACCTTTGTTAATCACAAGTGATTCCTATCAAGTATTCCTTTTTGATTAGAATAATTTTTTCCTAAGGGCGGCATGGTGGCTCAGTGGTTAGCACTGCAGCCTCACAGCACCAGGGACCCAGGTTCGATTCCAGCCTCAGGTGACTGTCTGTGTGGAGTTTGCACATTCTCCCCATGTCTGTGTGGGTTTCCTCTGGGTGCTCTGGTTTCCTCCCACAGTCCAAAGATGTGCAAGGCTAGGTGGATTGGCCATGCTAAATTGCCCATAGTGTTTAGGGGGATGGGTCTGGGTGGGATGCTCCAAGGGTCAGTGTGGACTTGTTGGGCCAAAGGGCCTGTTTCCATGCTGGAGGGATTCTAATTCTTCTAAGTGATATGAAATATCTGTCACTGCTCATCTGAGTATCTATTTTCACATCCTCTTTGGACAACTCTTTCTTCAGTAATTCCCTTTATTTAAGGTGAGGACATAGATTCGAGAGCGAGGTGGAGAGATTTAGGAACAGAATTTGAGAGCTCAGGGCTCAGTCAGTTGACGGCATGGCAGGTAATTGTGGAACAGCTAAAAATAGGATTAATCAAAAGGCTAGATGGCACATGCATAACTTAGAGTGTTGTGGGGCTGGAGGAAGTTGTAGAGAAGGAAGGATTTGTAACAAAGCTGAGAATTTTAAAATTCAGTCTCAGCTTATTAGGAGACTGACAATGAGAGCTTCTAAATATATATATATAAAATTTGAAAAGGAAGAAAGAGGTCAAAGTGAACATAGGCTCCTTAGAAAATGAATCTGGGAGAAAGTTATAGGGAACAAAGAAATGGTAGAGGAATTAAACAGATATCTTGCATTTGTCTTTATGGTGGAAGATACTTCAAACTACCAAAGAATATAGGGGGTGTGGAATTAAGTACCATCACCATCACTAGAGAAGTAGTATTAGACAAATTAATGGGGCTAAAGGCAGATAAATCCCCTGGGCCTGATAGCTTGTTTCCTACAATCTGAGAAGGGGTAGCTACAGAGATAGTGCTTAGATAACAAGCATGGGGCTGGATGAACACAGCAGGTCAAGCAGCATCATAGGAGCAGGAAAACTTGACGTTTCGGGCCTAAACCCTTCATCAGAAAATCTTGTCCGGAGGGAGGAGGGTAACTTCTTCAGGGTAGGTATCCTTAGAAGAGGCTTCGCAGTGGGGTTAAAATTGTATCAGAGATAAAAGGTACTGCAGATGCTGCAGAATCTGAGATAACAAGCATGGGGCTGAATGAACACAGCAGGTCAAGCAGCATCATAAGAGCAGGAAAACTTGACGTTTCGGGCCTAAACCCTTCATCAGAAAATTGGTTGTGATTTTCTAAAAAATCCTTAGATTTTGGAAAAGTACCAGAGGATTGGAAAACTGCCAATGTAACACCCCTATTCAAACAGAAAGGGAGGCTAAAAAGCAGGTAACTGTGGGCTGATTAGTCTAACATCCACTGTTGGAAAAGTTTTGGAATCAATTATAAAGGAAGTAATAGCAGCATGTTTGAAAAATCACAGTCTAGTCAGAGTCAAAATGGCTTCAAGTAAGGAAAATCGTGTCTAACTAATTATTACAGTTTTTTGAGGAAATCCCAATCAGAGTGGATGGAAGAGAACCAGTAGATGTGTTGTAGTTGGGCTTCCAGGAGGCATTTACCAGGGTATCTCACAAAAAGTTAACTTATAAGATAAGAGCCCATGGTGTTGGAGATCATATATCAGTGTGTATAGAGAACTGGCTAGTGGGCAGGAAACAGCAAGTGGGGATAAGAGGTTCTTTTTCACTTTGTAAACCTGTAACCAGTGGGGATTTCATAAGGATTAGTGCTGGGAACGCAACTATTCACAATATATGTGAATAATTTAGAGAAAGAAAGCAAATGCACTATAATCAAATTTGTAGACAACACAAAAATAAATGGAAAGACAAGCTACGAGAGGGATACAAATAGTTTACAGAGAGATATTGACAGGTTAAGTAAGTGGGCAAAAAGATTGTCAAATAGAGTATAATGTGGGAAAATATAAAGTTGTTCATTCTGGAAGAGAGAACAAAAAACGTAATATCTAAACAGAGAAAAACTGCAGATAGCTGCAGCAAAAAGGGACTTGGGAAGCATTGTGCATGAACACAGAAAGCTAACATGGGTGCAGCAGGTAATCAGGAAGGCCACTGGAATATTTGCCTTCTTTCAAGGGGGTTGTGGTATGAGTAGGGAAGTCTTACTGCAACCATACAAGGTGTTGGTAGACCACATCCTGAAGACTTGGAGCAGTTTCAGTCCCCTTATTTAAGGAAAGATATCATTTCACTGGAAGTAGTTCAGAGAAGGATCACTGAGATGGTCCCTGGGTATGGAGGGTCAAATGAGCAAAGGTTAAATAGGTTGTAATTTGACTCATTGGAGTTTAGAAGGATAGGAAGTGATCTCATCTCATTCAATGGCTGAAGAGTTGGTGTATTGTTCAGGGATTCAGGTTTTTGGGCAATTGGAATGTCTTTTTGGATAGAAAAGTCCTGTTTGAAAAGGAAGGGTCTAACCTGAACTGGAAAGGGATCAATATCTTAGCAGGGAGATTTGCTTGTTCCATTAAGGGAGACTTTATACTGATAGAGAGAGGGAGTAGAGGAATTCTAAGTAGCAGTGTAAATAGAAAAATTGATAGAGAAGAGCCTGAATGTGAAAAGACCACTTCAATTAGAAGGGAAAGACAAGAGAGAGTCAGAGATGTCAAAATACAGAAGGGACATAGAGGGTTTGGTGACGTGGTACAGTGGAAACAATCTGTCTCTCAGTGTCGGCAAAACTAATGAACTGATCATCAACTTTAGCAAGAAAGGAGGAGAACACATCCCCATCTACATCAGTGGAACTGATGTTGAGAGTGAAGAACATCAAGTTCCTCAGAATGACGACAACCGACGGCCTATCCTAAACTTCCCACATAAATGTGACAGTCAAGAAGGCACAACAATGCCTCTTCTTCCTCAGGCAGCTCAGGAAATCTGGCATGTCCGTAAGGTCCCTCACCAGCTTCTCCAGACACACCATTGAAAGAATACTGTCTGGGTGCATAATGGTCTGGTATGGCACCTGCTCTGCCCAGGACCGGAAGAAACTACTGAAGGTGGTGTGCACAGCCCAGACCATCACAGAAGCCAGCCTTCCATCCATGGACTCTATCTACACGGCTCACCGCTGTGGAAAGGCTGCCAACATCATTAGAGACCCATCATACCCTGGTCATGACCTTCTACAACCTCTTCCATCAGGCAGAAGATACAGAAGCAGGTTCAGGAACAGCTTCTTTCTGGCTGTTATCAGACTGTTGAATGAACTCTTGCTTCAAATAATGTAACTTGCAATGTACCTGTATGTTTCTCAGCCTTTTTGATCTGTACATCCTTTGCTTGCTGTGATCTGCCTGTACCACTTGTGAATAAAGCTTTTCATTGTATTTCGGTACACCCCTGTGACAATCAATCAATCAATCAATCAGAACATAGTAACTCTGAAGAACTAAATTGCATTTATTTCAATGCAAGGGGACTTACCAAGTAAGGCTGATGAACTCAGGGCATGTTTAAGAACATGGGATTGGGATGTCATAGCTATTACAGAAATTTGGCTGAGAGATGGACAAGACTGGCAGCTCAATTTTTTGCATTTTAGATGCTATTGGAAGGATAGGAAAGGAGGCAAGAAAGGAGTGAGGGTGGTGTTTTTGATTAAGGGATACATCATTGCTGTAACTAGAGGAGGTACTTCTGAAATAACATCCAGTGAAAATATATGGGTAGAATTTAGAAATAAGAAAGGAAAGATCACCTCGATTAGATTGTACTATAGGCGGCCAAATAGTAAGAGGGAAATTGAGAAACAAATATGTAGGGAGATCTCATATATATGTGAGCATAATAAGGTTGTAATAATGGGGCATTTTAATCTTCCAAACATTGACTGGGGCTACCATAGTATTAAAGATTTAGATAGCGAAGAATTTGTCAAATGTGTTCAAGAAAATTTTCTTTATCAATATGTAGCTGCTCCGACTAGAGAAGGAGCAAAACTAGACCTTCTTTTGGATAATAAGGCAGGGCAGGTGACTGAAGTAAAAGTGGAGGAACACTTTAGTTCTAACTATCATAATTCTAACAGTTTCAAAATGGTTATGGAAAAGGGTAAGCCGTCCATAACAGTTAAAATAGTTAATTGGGATAAAGTAAATTTTGATGAGAGAAGAACTTTCAAAAGTCATTTGGATTAGACTGTTTGGAGGTAAAAGGATGTCTGACAAGTGTGAGGCTTTCAAGAGTGTGATGAGAAGAGTTCAGAGGCATTATGTTCCTCTTAGAGTGAAGGGTAAGGCTGGTAAGATTAAGGAACAACGGATAAATAAAGATCTTGAGGTTCTAGTCAAGAATAAATGAGAACCTTATTTTAGATATAGACAACTTGTTTCAATTGAATCTCTTAATCAAATAAAGAGAGAAATCAGAAAAGCGAAGAGGGGATATGAGATAGCATTGACAGACAAGGTTAAGGATAATCCAAACAGATTCTACAAATGCATTAAAAGCAAGAGGGTAAGTGGAGAGGTTAGGGTCCCTTAAAGATAAAGGAAGTTGTCTTTGTGTTGAACCCCAGGAGATGGGAGACATGATAAATTAATATTTTGCATCAGATTTTACTGTGGAGAAAGAAACAGAGTCAAGAGAATACAGAGAATTAAATTTCACATTACAGAAGAAGAAATTCCAGTGGTCTTCGAGAATATAAAGGTGGATAAATCTCCGGGACTTGATCTAATGTATCTCAAAATGCTGTGGGGATGGAAGGAAATTGTGAGACCCCTTGCAGAAATATTTACATCATCCATAGCCATGGGTGAGGTGCTCCTGATGACTGGAAAGTGGCTAATGTTGTACCTTTGTTTAAGAAAGGTTCTAAGAAGAACCCAGGGAACTATAGATCTGTGAGTCTGACATTGATTGTGGGTAAATTGTATGAGATGATTATAAAAGATAGGATTTATGGACATTTAGAGAGGCAAGAATTGATTAGGGATAGTCAGCATGGTTTTGTGTGAGGAAAATCATATCTCACAAACTTTATTGAATTTTTTGAGAAGTTAACAAAAAGATTGATGAGGCCAGAACAGTAGACGTTGTTTACTTAGATTTTAGAAAAGCCTTCGACAAGGTTCTGCACGGTAGACTATTTAGTAAAGTTAGGCCACATGGGATTCAGGGTGAGCTTAGCAATTGGATACACAATTGGCTTAATGACAGGAGACAGAGAGTAATTGAGGAGGGTTGCTTTTTGGACTGGAGGTCTGTGACCAGCGGTGATCCACAGGGGTTGGTTCTGGGTCGCCTTGTGTTTGTCATTTTTATAAATGATTTGGATGTCAATATAGTTAGTTAGCTTGGTTAGTCAATTTGTGGATGACACCAAAATTGGTGGCATAGCAGATAGTGAAGAAGGTTTTCTAAGATTACACCAGGACCCTGATTAATTGGGCTGATAAATGGCAGGTGGGGTTCAATCTGGATAAATGCGAGGTATTGGAATATGGTACAACAAACAAGGGTAGGGCTTATTCAATTAATAGTAGGGCTTTGAATAGTATTGTAGAACAGAGGGACCTAGAGGTGCAGAAACACAAATCTTTGAGGTTAGGGATAGATGTTTGATTACAGTAGGTCAAGTCAGCATAGGAGGGGGGAAGTGTTGGGTATTCTAAAAGGCATTAGGGTTGACAAGTCCCCAGGTCCGGATGGGATCTATCCCAGGTTAATGAGGGAAGCGAGAGACGAAATAGCTGGGGCCTTAACAGATATCTTTGCAACATCCTTGAGCGCGGGTGAGGTCCCGGAGGACTGGAGAGTTGCTAATGTTATCCCCTTGTTTAAGAAGGGTAGCAAGGATAATCCAGGTAATTATAGACTGGTGAGCCTGACATCAGTGGTGGGGAAGCTGCTGAAGAAGATACTGAGGGGTAGGGTCTATTTACATTTGGAAGAAAATGGGCTTATTAGTGATAGGCAGCATGGTTTTGTGCAGGGAAGGTCATGTCTTACCAACTTGATAGAATTCTTTGAGCAAGTGACAAAGTTGATAGATGAGGGAAGGGCTGTAGATGTCATATACATGGAATTCAGTAAGGCGCTTGATAAGGTTCCCCATGGTAGGCTGATGGAGAAAATGAAATTGCATGAGGGTCCAGGGTGCACTAGCTAGATGGAGAGAGAACTGGCTGGGCAATAGGAGACAGAGAGTTGTAGTGTAAGAGAGGTTCTCAAAATGGAGAACTGTGTCCAGTGGTGTTCCACAGGAATCTGTGTTAGGACCACTGTTGTTTGTGATATACATAAATGATCTGGAAGAAGGTATAGATGGTCTGATTAGCAAGTTTGCAGATGACACTAAGATTGGTGGAGTAGCAGATAGTGAAGGGGACTGTCAGAGAATGCAGCAAATTATAGATAAATTGGAGAGTCGGGCGGAGAAGTGGCAGATGGAGTTCAATCCAGGCAAATGCAAGGTGATGCATTTTGGAAGATCCAATTTAAGAGCGAACGTTACGGTAAATGGAAAAGCCCTGGGGAAAATTGATGCACAGAGAGATCTGGGTATTCAGGTCCATTGTACCCTGAAGGTGGCAGTGCAGTTCGGTAGAGTGGTCAAGAAGGCATACGGCATGCTTTCATTCATCGGACGGGGTATTCAGTACAAGAGTTGGCAGGTCATGTTACAGTTGTGAAGGACTTTGGTTTGACCACATTTGGAATACTGCGTACAGTTCTGCCACATTACCAAAAGGATGTGGATGCTTTGGAGAGGGTACAGAGGAGGTTCACTAGGATGTTGCCTGGTATGGAGGGCGCTAGCTATGAAGACAGGTTGAGTAGATTAGGATTATTTACATTAGAAAGACGGAGGTTGAGGGGCAACTTGATTGAGGTCTACAAAATCATGAGAGGTATAGACATGGTGGATAGCAAGAAGCTTTTTCCCAGAGTGGGGGACTCAATTACTAGGGGTCACGATTTCAAGGTGAGTGGGGAAAAGTTTAAGGGAGATATGCGTGGAAAGTTCTTTACGCAGAGGGTGGTGGGTGCCTGCAACGCGTTGCCAGCGGAGGTGGTAGAGGCAGGCACGATAGCGTCATTTAAGATATATCTAGTCAGATACATGAATGGGCAGAGAGCAGAGGGATACAGATCCTTTGAAAATAGGCAACAGGTTTAGATAGAGGATCTGGATCGGCGCAGGTTTGGAGGGCTGAAGGGCCTGTTCCAGTGCTATAATTTTCTTTGTTCTTTGTTCTTTCTTGTTTGAAGGTTGCGTCACATATCGACATGGTGGTGAAAAAGGTGTTTGACATGCTTGCCTTCATTGTTCAGTCCTTTGAGTATAGGAGTTAGGAGGTCATGTTGAGGTAGTACAGGACATGGAATACTATGTCCAGTTCTGGTCGCCCACTTACAGGAAGGATAGCTGCACAGGGTTCAGAAGAGATTTACCAGGATGTTGCAGAGAATGGAAGGTTTAAATTATAAAGAAAGGCTGGATAGACTGAGACTTTTTTCACTGGACCATAGGAGGGTGAGTGGCAACCTGATAGAAGTTTATAAAATAATGAGGGATATAGATAGGGCTGGTGGTAGTTGCCTTTTCCCTAGGATGGGGGATTTCAAGTCTGGGGGCACATTTTTAAGCTGTGAAGGAAAGATTTAAAAAAGATGTGAGGGGCAAATTTTTTACACAGAGAGTGGAACATGTGGAATGAACTTCCTGAGAAAATGGTGGATGTGAGTACAACTATAACATTTAAAAATAATTTGGATTAGTACATGAATAGAAAAGGTTTGGAGGGAGATGGGCCAGGAGCAGACTGGTGTACCTAGTTTAGTTTGGGTATCTTCGGCATGGACTGGTTGGACTGAATGGTCAGTTTCCATGACGTATGAGTCTACGACTCTATGAAACATAGAGGATTCTTATGGGGCTTGACAGAATAAATGCTGAGAAGATGTTTCCCTCATGAGAGAGTCTAGGACCAGACGGTAAAGTCTTAAAAATAAAGGGGCACTAATTTAAGACTGAGATGAAGAGGAATTTCTTCTCTCAGAGGGTTGTGAGTCTTTAGAATTCTTTGTCTCAGAGAGTTGTGGGGATAGAGTCCTGTGTATATCTAAGGCTGATAAAGACTGATTCTTGATCAGTAGGTGACTCAAGGGTTACAAGAAAAAAGCAAGAAAGTGGGCATGAGGAATCCTATTGATTCTATTGAATGGTGGAGCAGGCTCAAGGGACAGAATGGTCTACTTCTGCTTCTACTTCTTATTGTCTTATGGAAGACAATGCAAGGTCTTGGACTCAAGTTATAGTTTCAAAGGCATATGACTGAAATTTCCCAAAATGAATACTTGTGTACACATTTATAGGCCAATCAACAAATTTAGAACAGCATGGGTCAGCAAATGTAATGGCCTAAACAGAACATTGATAGAATCAAATGTTATCAGGATTAAGTGGGAATGTGGAATTTAAAACACAAACAGATCAATCATGAATGTATTGAGTGGTGGAGCACGCTTGAGGGGCCAAATGGCCTACTTCTGCTGTTATTTTGTATGTTTATATGTGTGGTCATATTGAAGGAGGCTGACACTGAAAATGAATGTAACATAGAATTTCCTTCATATGCAGGTCAGAAAGCCTCTGCACACTCTCACACACTCTGAAACTGAGAGCAAAATGCAGTTGTCTCCTGCTTAGAAATGGAATATATTGCCTTGTCTTTTTTCACAGCTGATTTATGTTTTTTTTCTTTTCCTCCTAATCTGTCACTGAGCTTTTGTGCCTGCCATTTGCATTTGATTTGTTGGAACTCCATTCTCAAGTTCCATCGATGTTTTTCCTTTCTTTCTTGATTTGCTTGTTCCCTTCCCAAAGCCACTGAGGGTGACCAGTGTCAACCTCACAGCCTCCACACGTAGAATCATGGTTAGTCTCTTTATCCAACCTAATGAGTTTCTCTCATTCTCTATGTCTGGTTTTACAGTTGTTTATTGGATGTGGGGGTTGTTGACTGGGCCAGAGTTACTGCCCATCCTTAATTTCCCTGGAAAAGGTGCCCTCTTGAACGGCTGTGTTGAACCTTCTGTTATCAGAAGATTGGCTGAATTGCCCTGGAGTAGACATATCTGAGGGGGCAAAGAGGCAATTTTGCTGATTGTGCTATGTATCTCACAGTGACCCTCAGATTGGGAAGGCTTGCAGTTTCCAACTCAGTGATAATAAAGAGTATGCAGGAGGAAATGGTGTCTTACACCTTACGCCAAAGACTGTTTTCAACTTTTGAAGCAGGGGGATCCTCGAATACCACCAACTTGCAGCAGTGTCTGTCTCCAGTGCTCTAACATCCTTTGACAGCGCCAGGATGATAGGATTCTCTAATCAGTCTGGACCTGACAGCTTCACTTGCTGCAGCTTAAACACTCATTGCTGAAAATCATAATTTCTGTTTGTTTACTGGCACAGGCAAATCCAGGGACCGATCAATTTAGGCTGCTTTTTCTTTTGTTCTTTCAGCGGATGTGTGTAATGCTGGTAAGGCCCTAATTTAGTTTGAACTGCATGACCCACCTGGGCCATTTCAGATGGAAGCTAAGAATCAACTATATTGCTGTGGGTCTGGAGTCACAGTGGTTTCCTTTCCTAAAGAACATCAGTGAACCAGATGAGTTTTCCTAATAATCGAGAATTTCATGCCTACCAATAGTGAGACTGGCTTACAATTCCCAATTTATTCATTGAATTCAAATTCCATCAGTTGGCATGATGGGATTTTGACCAAGAACATTGTCTCCAGAGCATTAGCCCTGGGCATCTGGGATACCAGTTCAGTGACGTTATCACCTTGCTAGTATTCTAGCTCCTTCCTGGCCACCATGAGCTGTGCTGAAAGCTCCACAGATTTGTCATTTCCACCCTCTTGTACTCACTTTGAAATTCCTAGCATTAGACATTGCATCCCTAATGCCTCCAACACTGGAGAAGCATCACAATAGGCCCTTCACAAAATCCTTCAAATCCAGTGGCCAGGAAGCTGGTCCAGCTGCAGCATTCTCTCCCAAATCAACCGGTGTGCCATTAAGGTCCTAATCACTCACTCCTCATCGGGTGGGATATGATGTTCACATTCCTGATTCCAGACACCTGAAACAACTGCTTGGCATTCAGTAATGGGATAAGAACCCCATCAGAAACACTGTATACATCCTAAAAGTTCATTCCTAAAAGGCAAAACAGCCATGTGGACTCATGGAGACAGTCAATCGAAATAGGGCTGCAAGGACATATTGCATTTGTTTGGAGCTTCAAAGCAAAAGGATATATTGTCAACATAATCTCTAATTGTCAGTGTAAGGGGACACCTCAGATTGCCATGTACTGTACTGAAAGAAACTGAATTGTACTATGTTTTAGGTAAAGTCAAATTTGAACTCTCATTAAATGTAATTTTCTTAAATTTCATGCATAAATACATTTTTTGAAAAGAGATGTAGGTTCTGGAGCCAGTTGAATCACAGTTTATGTGACTGGTTTATTTACTTCCTCTGTGGATGGAAATGATGCTTAGCCATCAAACAGGCCGTGAAAAGGAAGCAGAGACTATTCTCAGAGATGCATCTTAAACTGCTCTTCACCCTTCATTTGAAATTCAAAGAGTGTAACAGAGAAAGCAAAGTGGTCTTATATTTGTTTAATCCATGGCAACCAAATCGAAACATTAATAAGACAGTCATTGTGAAACACCACTAATTCCATCCCTAAGCATCTTGCAGTGCAGTGGAAGTATCCCGACCTCTGGGATAGAAGGTCCGCCAGCCACAGAGATGGGTCGTAATGTGCCTGATCAGGTTGACTAAAAAAGTCTTAGTAAAGTTTGCAGTCGTAATGACATTCCTGGCACCAAGGCAACAATGTGAACATCTGGGTGTATGTCACTGAAAGAATTGCGGATGCTGTAAATCAGAACCAAAAACAAAAATTGCTGGAAAAGCAGGTCTGGCAGCATCTGTGAAGAGAAATCAGAAGTAATGTTTTGGGTTGATTACCCTTCCTCAGGAGCTTTTCCAGCAATTTTTGTTTTTGTTGTGGCTGTATATCACCTTCATTGTGTTCCTGCAGGAAAAGGAGACGATGGCTCCTGTCACATGGTTTCCTGAGCAGACTGTCAAAGTCATTTGGCAGAATGTCTCATCACCAGAACTTTCCAACAAGCACCAAGAAATCGTTTGGCTGGAGGTGAGAAGGGTACTGCCCGTGAGATCCTTCATGTAAGCCCGGTTGGTCCGTGCCACCGCACGTTGCCCTCGAAGTGGCTGTGGGGGTTTGAGACTGTCACACATCTCTTTCCGGGATATACCTTTGCAAAGGAAGTCTGGAGAGAGATGCAGTGGTTTTTGCTGTGATTACGTGGTTTGCTGTGAGAGAGCTTATTGACACAGAACTCTGTGCTCTACAGTCTGTTCCCTGGGATGCACACTAAGACAAACATCAACTGCGTCTGGAGGACCATCAATTCAGTGAAAACCACTCTTTGGTCTGCCTGAAACTTGTTGGTCTTCCAGAACAAGGAGCTGACTTCGACTGAGTGTTACAGTCTGGCATATTCCAAGGTCCAGGACTACATGCTGATGGAGGCACTAAAGCTTGGGTCAGCTGCCACCAAGATGCAGTGGGGAAAGACCACTATCTGAGGTCTTTCTGCTGAAGTTAAATGGGGGTCTGTTCAGTTATCGGATACCCCTCCCCTTCAACAACCTGTGCCTCAATGCATGTAAATATAGTCTTGTATGTATAAGAAATGTTTTTGGTTTGTTTGGATAGAGTCAAACTCCTATGTTTGTTTGTTTCCTTGATATGCTACTGTACAGAACCAAACTGCATTTTGTGACTGTATATATGTATGCCTCCCTGGAACATGGTGAGGAGAATTAGAACCTCTCCACCTTGTTCTTGCCACAGCTTTAACCCTCCAAGATGAGTAAGATGGTCCAGAAAGACAAACACTAGGACTATTCTGGACCCTGGCTGGTGGTAACTCCAACATGCCCTATCTCCAGCATCAGCTGAAGATCATCACATTCGCTCACTACATGGTTTTCACTGTGGTCATGTTGGACATTTAGCAGTTGGATTTCTGATTGGTGACATTAGCCAAGTTTGTATAAGACTTTGGTTCTGAAAGGGTTAATGGTGAGGAATGCATCAAGCACAGACAATCTGATGATGTTATAAGGACTTGAGTGGGGAAAGGGAGAACAGCCGTGGATGGGGAGGGGAGACGGAGACAGACCTATCATCGAGGTTTCCTCATAGTCTCAGTATCAATGTCTATCAGATCAATGTAAGCTGTCCCTGATTGCTGTTATGCAATAAACAACATCTTATTTAAAGCACAATCCTTCTCTCATTGAACTATCAACTGAATTTCCTTTACCAACTTAGACTTAGCAGATTCTGGATATCCAATCATAAAAGGAGGGTGGTGGCAGCAATTCTTCCTTATGGTAATCAAAAATCTGGCTAGCACCTACAAAAAAGGCGCCAGTATGGTTGTCTGAAGATTTAATTTAGCTGCAACATTACAATGCGGACATCACCCTCAATACCCGAGCAGAGATTGATTTTGCAGCAATTAATCAGATTATTGGAATGAGACATGTTTCAATGAGACCTATCAGAGAGCTGTGTAATCACTGATCATATACACGGGCTGTGGATTGGCAAGAGTTCCTGAACACCAGTGTTTGGGGCCAGAGTAGCATATCAGGTTGAAACTGACAATTTGAAGACCTCAGAAATGATGGTGAGAGAAAAGACCAGCTGTCTCAACGCATCCCGAACTGAACTGGGGAACAAAACCTATGACAGTTATAAATGTCATTGTCTAGTTTTGTCAAGTATTATCTCTGTTGCTTGATAAGCATTTCCCAAGGTTACATTTCCAGTTTGTAATCTATTGCCTGAATGGTTAAAATATCAAATAAACAAATATATATACTGTGAATGCAGACTCATAGAATGGGAGCTAAATTGTATCAAATGATGTACAGCAGCCACTGGTGATGTTCAGTGATCAGGTCCACTATCAAGCAGGTCTCCTGTGGGTCGTGGTTATTTGCCACAACCTGACACATTGGGCAGAGTCATCTGGGAGGTCAAGGAAGCTGAGTTTCTGGTCCAGACCCTCTGGACTCCAGATAGTTAGAAACTGGATATACCTTTCGAATGTCCTGACACACTGGCTCCTTAAGAATTGTCTGGACAGTTGACAATTACATAGTGTCCGGAATCTAACTCAAAGTCCCCAACTCTAGGCTAGAGTCTGGCTCGAACTCCTGGTACTCCCTCTCTTACTTTGTACATCTACCACAACACATGGATTGCAATGGCTCAAGAAAGTACCTCGCCACCATCCTCTCAAGGGCAATTTTTGTTTTATTCATTTATGGGATGGGGATGTCACTGGTTGGCCAGCATTTACTGCCCTTGCGAAGGGAATGATGACCTGCTTTCTTGAACCACAGGAGTCCTGATGCTGTGGCTGTGCAACAAATGTTGGCCCAATCAGCAATGCGACATCTTGTGAGTGAATAAAAAGAATAGCTATCCTGGAAATGTTCAAGGTGTTAAACTCACTCTAATTCCAATGATGCCAGGGATAGAAATGTAATGCTGTACTCATGTGCATTCTAGCCTGCCATGGTCATGTGTCCTGTGCCACGAGGCACTCACTGCAGGTACTTATCAAGTGCCTTGTTCAGTGAAAACAGAAAACAAGCAAGTATGTTGCGCCTTGATCTTGTTACAGGCTGTCAGAGTGGAGCTGAGACCCAGTGTTGAAGAGCTGGATAGAAGTACAACTATTAAAGACACATTACAGGAATGTCCACAGCTGAAATAATGTGTGGCTGCAGACTTTCCTCTCCCATTGCCAGTTAAAATGAGAAGTGATACGAAACAGAACTGGCAGTTTTTTCCACTCTCAGTGGCAAAATTGTGAAATTGCAACAGGCTTAATTAGCAAACTATATCAGCCATGAGCAACTACAGCTTTATGAGAGACTGCTACAACATGTACTCTACCCTAACTCTTTCCAAAGAACAAAATAAAACAGGTTGCAGAAATTTGAAAAGCCTTCAAGGCATGCTTTGAACCTGATGTGACATCACACAAGTGAGAAAAAGACATGTCCATTAAAGTAGTGTTCTCACTGCACTGAGAGTACGCATCAATGTAAAGGATCAAAACAAAGCTCTGAATAGATCTCAATCATGTCAATCATGGCAATAGATGCCAATCATCAAAAGAATTTTGCCACAACTTGGAAATGCAAAAGTTTTAAGTAACCTAGATGCAAAAGATGGTAACTGACAAGTGAAGCTGGATGAAAGCCTAAGCTCCCTAATAACATTCTGGATACTGCTCAGGAGACATAGATACAAATGTGCTGTTTAGCATTTCCATGGCTCCAGAGGAATATAAACACAGACATTAAGAAAGAGGTAGTAACCTTTCTTGAGTGAAAGATGTTGTGGATAATTTGCTAATGTGTGGATATGGAAACATTATGAAAGAAGCCATCACTGCCCACAATTAAAATCCAGCATAACTGCTTGACAGAGATCGCTGATCCAGAAAAATTCCATTTAAACATGCCTGACATCAAGTACCTCGGTCATGTACTGACAGCATAAGGTCATTTCCAGATCATAAAAAGGTGTTAACTTTAACAGTTAACTTTAACAGATATAAAAGTATTTTGATGATTTATTGGATTTGTTAACTATTTGGCAACATTCTTGCCCATTCTGATAATAGAATGTGAACTATTACACCAAATTATGGCCAAGAGTGCGTGGTGGCTTTGGGCATGGGACATGAAGCGCCTTCAATAAAATCAAGCAACTTGTGACATCAATGCCACTTCTGAAATACTACAACATAAATGATGGTAACCCTGTAGTGTGAGGCCAACAAAACTAAGACTTAGAGCAACCCTAATGCAGCAAGGAAAATTGGTTAGACTTACATCCGGGGCATTATTGTAAACTGAATGGTGCTAAGTTCAGATTGAGAAAGTGCCTGGCTATTGTTTATCTTGTGAATATTTTCAACAATATCTACTTAGAGAATGAAAGTGGCCATAATCCCAGAGAATCATTGGGCGCTCTTTCATTAGTGACAGATAGCGTAGTGAGTTTATCCTGAAGATAACAGGGTCTCAGAAAAGGGATGAGGTTGGAAAGGTGGGGTCTTCATACTGCCCTCTGCTTGTACAAAATTGAACTTGTGTTGTCATTGTAACTCACTATCACACGGCAGCTGTCTAGACAACTAAACACGCGAGAGACAAAACAGCAGTCAAGTCCAACCACAAGTCCCTTCAGAGCATTTTCTTGAACTCACTTCCTTGTGCACTGAAGCATCTTCAAGGAATATTACTCTGGTTTAGAGATATCATCTGGATATGACATACTATCAAAGGACGCAGACGCAAATTGCAAACATGCTGTCAAGAGCAGCACTCCTAATGAAAAAAATGGAGGTTGTTATTACAGAGCATGAAACTTCCTAGATTCAATAAGAAGCAGCAGCTCATCATTCCCTGGATTATAAAGAAAACACTGTTGTGATGCTGAGTAGAGTATTCGACGTTTGTAACATGAAAGGGGAGAAGAGTGTGGTCCCTTTAAAAGATGACATGTTTTTTCTAAGCGTGGAGATTTTAAAAATTTGCAGGTGTACAGAGAGCTCTTGAAATTGAAACGTATCAAAAGGCTGTGTGGTTAACTACCGAGGCAGTAGTTTGTTTTGTTATTAAGGCAAACAGTTTGACAATCAGCCAATTAATTTAAGCCAGGCACTTAAAAACTAAAAAGCAATTAATTTTAAGTCTTGTAGCTTTGACAACCCAGGACCAATACTATTGTAAAAAGTTAATAGGTCATAAGTGGTATAAAAGAAGAGCACATTTGAAAATTGGTGTGAGAGCAACTGCCATTTAATACAGTTAACAACCCATCAGCTCTAAAGAGAAAATTACTGGCTCTCATGGAATTCTCTATTCTCTCACAGTAACCATCATCTGACTAAAGATATAGCGGCACCCTTAGCTAATATTCCTGACACAAGAATTTGATGGGCAAAGGTGCTCCTGACTAAAGATCAGCGGAGAAGGCACAGAACATTCTGGAAGATAAATCCTGGCTGTAATTTCAAGAGATTAAGTTTTGTTTTTGTTTAAAAATTTTGGTTTATGTAAGTGGGACTTGTATTTATTGGAACAGCATACCATTAGAATTTTGTTTTATTTTGAATAGTTAGTAATTAAGGGGGAATTGTTCAGTTTATAAGTAGTTGTGTTAATTTGTTCACTGTTAAAGTTAGATAATTAAATTGTTACTTGTTGATTATAGAGTGATTGTCGGAAGTTCATTTCATTTAACTGCTGCTTTATAACAGATTGGGAGGTGAGAGCAGGTTACACCACTTTTCACACCTCTTTTAACAGGTTATGAAATGGGGCAAGCCTCTCTGGTATTTTGGTTTTAGTTTTCGGAGGGAAGCGGGTGGACCTCTGCTTCATAACAACACCTTGCTCGAATCAAGCAAAATATCCAATAAGATGCAAATCTCCAAGTGTTGCAGTGATAAAAGTAATAAAAAGGATGCTCTGATAGCAATAAGGGTGCACCTGTTGTTTTAAAAACTAATGGGAAAATAGAGATAGCCCAAGATGGTATATTGTACATGGGAAATAGAGTCATTATCCCAAAGGAACTGGTAGGATAGATGCTAAAGCACATCCATGCAAACTGCTAAGAAAATGACTCAAGTCTGAGAAAGGCAAGTGATTGCTCTACTGGCTAAAAATGAGGTCAAAATTCACAAGACACCAGATTATAGTCCAACAGATTTATTTGAAGACACAAGCTTTTCACCCCAGTTCAACACCTGCACCTCCACATCATGGCTAAAAATGAAACCAAACAGTACATCAGCCAATGCAGGGCTTGTAATGAGTACTAAGCTAAACTTCTAAATTTAGATTTGGTCGGAAGTGCCCTATCTCCCCTCTAGCCTGCTGTTACGCTCCCCTCTCCAAAGCCCACTTTTATTACACTCCCATCCCTTCTCTGGGCCTTCCCTACCGTCTCTCCCATCCTGTTTTGTCCCTCTCCTCTTTCCCCTGCCTTCTCCTTTCTCCTCTCCCCTTCCTTTTCCCCTCCCCTACACTGTCTCCTCTCACCTCTCCCGTCTCTGGTCTCGATCTTTGAACAGCAGAGTGACAAAGCTTACATTGGTTGTGGTCACCTTGTTCCCTGAGCACCAAACTACAGATATCAGTTCTTCTTGGCTGCAGTGCTGGGCTATCTGATACATCTTCCTTCATTGCTGTTCCATACTCTCTCTCACCAGAAAGCCAAGCATGTGCAAGTCATCAAAAGAAATATTACCCTAATTAACTGATTAGCATAAGAAAAGAAGCACAGCATCTCTCCCAAAAGGCTCCAGCGTTTGACAGTAGTCCTGTTGGTTTTAACTCTCTCTCTCAGTTCACGGCACCCACACCTTCAGAGACTCAGGGATCTGCAGTCAAAAAACATTTTTATCCTGAGATTGGTCCAGTCTCCTGTGGTTTTAATCAACTGCTGACTCATAGGCACCGTATTCCCCAGATTGGGTTAAACAACAGGATAATACGGGAGCTGAGGAGTCTGAGGCAGAGAGAGAGAGAAAGAGAGCGAGAGAGAGAAAAAGAGGAAACAGGTTGTTCGCACACGGTGTATGAGCCTTTCCTGTCAGTGAATGAAGATACGGAGACTGAATTGTGGACCAGCTACAGGGTGCATTTTAGTGAAGAGACATCAGATTCAGGACAAATCTGGTAGGGGGGTGAGTTGTGGCGAACAGTGAAACTGTAACTGACCTTTCAGCCTGCAATGAAAGAACTTTCAAAATGTTCTGGAACTATTTGCAGAAACACAGGCTTTGCTGAAAAGCAGATAGTAGGAACTGCCGATGCTGGAGTCTGAGATAACAAGGTGTAGAGCTAGATAAACACAGCAGGCCAGGCAGCATCAGAGGAGCAGGAAAGCTAACGTTTCA
>JAHRHZ010000267.1:399809-440951 GCA_024137785.1 Ginglymostoma cirratum
GAAACGTTAGCTTTCCTGCTCCTCTGATGCTGCCTGGCCTGCTGTGTTTATCTAGCTCTACACCTTGTTATCTTTGCTGAAAAGCACTGGGATTTGTAATTGATAAATACAATGTGAGGGAGACCATGCCTCAATGTTAATGCTTTTATTACTCACCGAAGCAGCAGAAAGCACATGACTGGGCATTGTAAGCTGATTGTACTGTTATATTCCACTATACATGGAAAATAGTATAGATGGATTAATTTGTCCCTGGATAGTTCAGGTTGTAACTACCCTTTGGTTATATTTTGATCTGAAACACAAGTTTAACCTATGTTTAGTGCAAGACTCCATCTTAATCTGTACCTGTTCTTTTGTTGGTGCCACGAACGACTCTCCTGAGCACTCAAACAGCAAGCTGCCACTAATGGCCATTTTCTGTTATTGACAAGGCTGCCCAGTAAGTGGGAGAGGCCTCCATCAAACAAATCCCTAATAGTGGCCAGCTAATTGGGAGTAAACACAGTGTTGCGGAGGATTTTGACCATTGTGTAAAAGGTTCATTATCCCTCAGCATGGACTCTCTGCTGTGGTCATAAAGGGGAGCCCTAGAACATGACAGAAAACTTTCTGGACTCTTTGTTAAGACTTCATCATCATACTTTTTTTGAAAATTTTCTGGAAAACAGTGAGTGCTGTGTCATGCCACCATGTTGGAAATCTTGGAGGAATTAGCAGTAGAAGGGCTTGCTCATGGGTATCTTGCTAAGTTGCTCTGGAGAAGGACGTGGAGAAGTAAAGGAAGCCAGGCAAAGAGGTACCAGGTCCTGCAGAAGATAGCACAGGTAGTACAATAGGATGAGGAGAATTGGATTCCCTCCTCCAATTTCAGGACATCTCGCTGACTATGTTGGGACCTCCAATCCAGCCCAAGAGCCTGTGCACACTCTCCCCATCTCTCTGAGCCATTTTGCAACATTTTATTCTGTGTCAGTCAGTAAACATATCCTCAGCTATCTCCTCCAGAACCCTGGGGTTTGGTCCATCTAGTCCAGGTTATTTATCCTTTTCAGACCTTTTAGTTTCCCCAGCACCTTCTCTTTAGTGATTGTCACTACAACCACCTCTGTCCCCAGGCAATTTAGAGTCATAGGGAGTCATAAAATTATACAGTCTGACAACAAAGAGATAGGCACTTTGGCCCAAACTGGTCCATGCCGACCAAAATGTCCATCCATGTGAAACCCATTTCCCCGCACTTGGCCCATATCCTTCTGAACCTTTCCTATCCATGTATTTGTCCAAATGCCATTAAATGTTATTAATGTACCTGAATTAACCACTTCTGCTGACAGCTCATTCCATATGTGTAACACCCTCTTGTGTAAAGAAGTTGCCCCTCAGATTCCCATGTATTCTTTCTCCTCTTACCTTAAACTGATGCCCTCTGTCCTTGATTCCCCAAACCTGGGAAAAAGACTAAGTATATTCACCTTATCCATGCCTCTCATGATTTTATACACTTCTATAAGATCTCCTCTCAGTTTCCTATGATCTAAAGAAAAAAGTCCTAGCTTGTCCAACCTTTCCCTATAACTCAGTCCTTTGAGTCCTGGCAACACCTTTTGAATTTCTTCAGCACTCTTTCCAGTTTAATAACATCCTTCCTGTTGCAAGGTGACCAAACTGAACACAATGCTCCAAGTTCAGCCTCAACAACATCATGTACAACTGTGTCATAACTTCCCAATTTTTATACTCAATGCCCTGACTATGAAGGCCAGTGTGCCAAAAGCCTTCTTCACTGCCCTCTCTACCCGTGATTCCATGTTCAGAGAACGGTGCACCTGAACTCCAAGGTCCCTCTCTTCCACCACACTCCTTAAGGCCTTACCATTCACCATGAAGCTCCTATCTGGATTTGATTTTCCAAAATGGAACACCTCATACTTGTCTATATTAAACTTAATTTGCCATTTCTCAGCCCACTTCCCCAGTTGATCAAGATCCTACTGCAATTTCTCATAACCTTCCTCACTGTCCACGGTACCACCTATTTTAGAGTCATCCCCAAACTTACTAATCATGCCTTGTACTTTCTCATCCAACTCATTGATATAGATAACAAACAGCAATGGGCCCAGCACCGAGCCCTGAGGCACACCACTAGTCACAGGCCTCTGGTCCAACAAGCATCCTTTCAGTATTATCCTCAGCTTCTTATCGTCAAGCCAAGTGTGTATCCAATTTGCCAGCTCTCCCTGGATTGCATGGGATCTAACCTTCCCGAACAGCCTACCATGTACACAGGAGAATGAGAGTAGGGAGGACATGGACAGGATTTCACTGTCACAGGAGTGTGCTGGCAGACAGCAAGCTGGTTTGAAGTTTGTCTACTTCAACGCCAGGAGTATTCAGAATAAGGTAGGTGAGCTTGCAGCATAGATAGGTACCTGGGACTTCGGAGACTTGGATAGAGCAGGGTCAGGAATGGATGTTGCAGGTTCCAGGGTTTAGATCGTTCATAAAGATCAGGGAAGGTGGTAAAAGAGGGGGAGGTGTGGCTTTGTTAGTCAAAGACAGTATAATGGTGGCTGAAAGAACTTTTGACGAGGACTCGTCTACTGAGGTGGTATGAGCTGAGGTCAGAAACAGGAGAGGTGAGGTCACACTGCTGGGAGTTTTTTATAGGCCTCCGCAAAGTTCCAGGGATGTGGAGGAGAGGATCGGCAAGACGATTCTGGGCAGGAGTGAAAGGAACAAGGTGGTCATTGTGGGAGACTTTAACTTCCCCAACATTGACTGGAAATGCGATAACTCTAGTATGTCGGATGGATCAGTTTTTGTCCAATGTGTGCAGGAGGGTTTCCTGACACAGTATGTCGAAGGGCCGACAAGAGGGGAGGCCACACTGGATCTGGTACTTGGTAATGAACCAGGCCAGGTGTTTGATTTAGTGGTAGGTGAGCACTTTGGAGAGAGTGACCATAATTTGGTTATGTTTAGTTTAGCGATGCAAAGGGATAGGAACATGCCACTGGGCAAGAGTTATAGATGGGGGAAGGGCAATTATAATGGGATTAGGCAAGACTTAGGAGGGATAGAATAGGGTAGCAAAATGCAGGGGATGGGGACAATCGAAATGTGGAGCTGGTTTAAGGAACAGATATTGCGTGTCCTTGATAGGTATGTCCCTGTCAGGCAGGGAGGAAGAGATAAGGTAAGGGAACCGTGGTTTACAAAAGAAATTGTATCTCTTGTTAAGCGGAAGAGGGAGGCTTATATGACATTGAGACGAGATGGTTCAGATGAGGCGATGGAGAGTTACAGATTAGCTAGGAAGGATTTAAAGAGAGAGTTAAGAAGAGCAAGGAGGGGACATGAGCAGTTATTAGCAGGTAGAATTAAGGAGAACCCTAAAGCTTTCTATAGGTATGTGGGGAATAAAAGGATGACTAGGGTAAGAATAGGGACAGTCAAAGACAGAAGTGGGAAGTTGTGTGTGGACCCTGTGGAGAACGGAGAGGTGCTAAACAAATATTTCTCACCTATTTTCACTCAGGAAAAGGAGAATATTGTAGAGGAGAAGACTGAAATACAGGCTATTAGACTTGAAAGGATTGAGGTTAGTAAGGAGGAGGTGTTATCAATCACAGAAGGTGTGAAGGTAGGTAAATCCCCTGGGCCGGGTGGGATTTTTCCGAGGATTCTCTGGGAAGCTAGGGAGGAGATGGCGGAGCCTTTGGCCTTGATCTTTGAGTCGCCATTGTCTACAGGTTTAGTACCAGAGGACTGGAGGATTGCAGATGTTGTGCCCTTGTTCAAGAAGGGCAGTAGAGATGACCCAGGTAATTATAAACCAGTGAGCCTTACATCTGTTGTTGGAAAAGTTTTGGAAAGGATTATAAGAGAAAGGATTTATAATCATCTAGCAAGCAACAATTTGATTGGAGATAGTCAACATGGATTCGTCAAGGGCAGGTCGTGTCTCACAAACCTCATTGAGTTTTTTGAGAAGGTGACCAAGCACTTGGATGAGGGTAGGGCAGTAGACGTGGTGTACATGGACTTCAGTAAAGCCTTTGATAAGGTTCCACATGGTAGGCTATTGGAGAAAATGCGGAGGCATGGGATTGAGGGAGATTTAGCAGTTTGGATTAGAAACTGGCTTTCTGAAAGAAGGCAAAGAGTGGTGGTTGATGGAAAATATTCAGCCTGGAGTCCGGTTACTAGTGGTGTGCCACAAGGATCTGTTTTGGGACCACTGCTGTTTGTCATTTTCATAAATGACTTGGACGCAGACATAGGTGGATGGGTTAGTAAGTTTGCAGATGACACTAAAGTCGGTGGAGTGGTGGACAGTGTGGAAGAATGTTGCAGGTTGCAGGGAGACTTGGATAAACTGCAGAATTGGGCTGAAAGGTGGCAAATGGAGTTCAATGCAGATAAATGTGAGGTGATGCACTTTGGGAAGAATAATAGGAAGGCAGAATTCTGGGTCAATGGAAAGAGTCTTGGTAGTGTGGATGTGCAGAGGGATCTTGGTGTCCAGGTACATAGATCCCTGAAAGTTGCCACCCAGGTTGATAGTGCTGTTAAGAAGGCATACGGTGTGTTCGGTTTCATTGGTAGAGGGATTGAGTTCCGGAGCCGTGATGTCATGCTGCAACTGTACAAAACGCTAGTGCGGCCTCACTTGGAATATTGCGTACAGTTCTGGTCGCCCCATTACAGGAAGGATGTGGAAGCATTGGAAAAGGTGCAGAGGAGATTTACCAGGATGTTGCCTGGTCTGGAGCGAAGGTCTTATGAGGAAAGGCTGAGAGACTTGGGTCTGTTCTCATTGGAGAGAAGAAGGCTAAGAGGGGATTTAATAGAGACATACAATATGATCAGAGGATTAGATAAGGTGGACAGTGAGAGTCTTTTTCCTAGGATGATGACGTCGGCTAGTACGAGGGGGAATAGCTGCAAATTGAGGGGTGATAGATTTAAGACAGATGTCAGAGGCTGGTTCTTTACTCAGAGAGTGGTAAGGACGTGGAATGCCCTGCCTGCCAATGTAGTTAACTCAGCCACATTAGGGGCATTTAAACAGTCCTTGGATAAGCATATGGATGATGATGGGATAGTGTAGGGGGATGGGCTTAGATTAGTTCACAGGTCGGCGCAACATCGAGGGCCGAAGTGCCTGTTCGGCGCTGTATTGTTCTCTGTTCTATGTTCTATGTTCTCTGTGAACCTTATCAAAGGCCTTACTAAAATTCATATAGACTATGTCTACCGCCCTCCCCCTTCCTGGTCACTTCAATTATTTCAGTTGGTCAATTCAAATTATTTTACCAGCAAATAAAACCATAACTATGCGCTCAAACCACACTTTGAATCAAATGCATCAGATGAGCACACTACCGATTAATCTCTGAAATAGGCCTCCTCACTATCTGTGGTAAAACATCGGCTGGGGGTGAAAATCAGATATTGAATGGATGTTGTACAAACCTGAGATACCTGTTTGACAGCTGGGCTTTAACACATACATTTAACCCGTTCAGGCTAAATAATGGTTGTCACTGTTTAAGTATGTTTTAAGGTGCTAAGACTGGCAAGTTTAACACCCCAGCACTGATTCGATACAACTTTCAACAAGCTGTCAATGCAGCTTCCACTGATGGTGTGGAGTCGATGCTTTGGAGAGAAGCCAGTGGGAAAGGATTACGCAGGAAATTGTCTGACAATCTGGAACACACAGACATGGACTGCTGGAGAAACTCAGCAGGTCTGACAGGATTTGGTGAGAGAGAAAAACAGAATTAACATTTTGAGTCCAGTACGATTCTTCTTCAGAATTGAAAGGGGCTTTAAAATCATGCTTTTTTACACTGTGGACAGAGGGGGAGAAGGACAGAGTGGGAAAAATGATAAGAATGCCCAGGATCAAAAGACAAATGGAGAGATAACGGTGATGAAGTAGGGATAGAGGTATAAAATAGAGGTAAATGGAGGTGACAAAAGGAAAACAAGGGTTCACCTGCCCAAACCAAAATCAACAAGGCTGGGGAGTGGGTGACAGCATTGTATGTGAGTTGTGATCAAAATGGAAGAGAGAGGCCATGTTCTGAAGTTGCTTCATCAGTGTTGAGACCTCAAAGCTATAAAGTGCCTGAGCGGAATATGAGGTGTAATTTATCAAGCTGATATTGTGCTTTGTTGGAACATGACAGCAGGCCCAGGTCAGAAATGTTCAAATGAAAGCAAGGTGGTTTATCGAAATGGCAAGCAATTGGGAGGGCAGGATCTTTCCTATCGACAGAATGGAAATGTTCCACAAAGCGGTTAACCAGAAAATGTTTGGTCTCACCATTGTAAAGGAGCCCGCATTGTGATCAGCGAATACAGTAGTCTAGTTTGAAAGAACTAAAAGTGAAATGCTGCTTCACCTGAAGGTGTGTGTGGGGCCTTGGACAGTGAGGACAGAGGAAGTGAATGGGCAAGTGTTACTCTTTCTGCGGTTACACAGCAAAGTGTAATGGGGGTGTGTTAACAATGATGGAGAAGTGGACCAGTGTGTCACAGAGGGAACAGTCCTTTTAGAATGCTCACAGTGAAGGGGATGGGCAGATGTATTTGCTGGCTGTTTCCTGCTGGAGTCCTTGAGGACTTAATATTGAGTTCTACGACTTTAGAGCCTGCCCTGTGCCCTTCATTTTTCTCACACCCCATCACCCTCCTCTGGTCATGTCTTGTTGACTTTGTTCTCAGCAGAGCTGATCCATTTTCTCCTTTACACACCTACCATTTAAACCCATTTTGGAGCAGTATCATCACCATTATCAATCCCTTTGACCTTGTTTCTGAGCACCCTCACTTGTGTCCCACTTGCTCCTCCTCCACCTCTGTCTGCAGCAAAAGCCACCATTTTCCAATTTCCTCTGTTCTAAAGAAGAGTCGTACTGGACACAAGGCATTCGATCTATTCCTCTCTCCACAGATGCTCCCAGACCTGCTGAGTTTCTGACACTTCCTCTTTTCACTTCAGATTTCCAGCGTCTACAACATTTTTGCTTTCATCTGGATAAACTATGCTTGGATACAAAGCTACAATGTTTTTCAGAAGATTTGTAGCTCGGGTTGTTGATGTGGTTTTTGACTTGTTTGCCAAACTGGTAAGCTTGTCTGAAGACATTTCATCATCATACTATTTAACATCATCAGTGTACCTCTGGTGAAACATCAGTGAAGCATCTGTCCCGCTTGCTATTTATGTGTCTCAGTTTGCTAGGGTAGGTGGCATCACTTCCAGATATGTTTCTCAGTGGTTGGTATATAGGGTCCAGCTCTACATGTTTGTTAATAGAGTCTGGCTTGAGTGCCAGGCCTCCAAAAATTCTTGTGTGTGTCTTTGGTTGGCTTGTCCTAGCTATGTTGTTCCAGTCAAATTGGTGTCCCTCTTTGTCCATGTGTATCGAAATGGTGGTTAGTTGGTGTTTGTGAATCTCTGATGGCTAGTTTCCTTCCAGTTTGCCCTCTGTAATATTTTTGGCAGTCTTTGCATGGTATTTTGTAAATAACATTGGTTCTGTTAGTTGTGGCTGTTGGATTCTTTTATTCTTATCAGTAGCTGTCATAGTGTAGCTGTTGGTTTGTGGGCTACCATGATTCCTAGGGGGCGGAGTGATCTAGTGGTCATTTCAGATACATCCTTAAATTATGGTGGGGTGTCTAGTGTCTCTGGACGTGTTGTGTCTTCCTGTTGTGATCTGTTGTGTAGATATCGGTGGACTATGCTTTTCAGGTAAACCAGAAGTGACGCCACCCACCCCAGCAAACTGAGACACATAAACAGCAAGCGGGACAGAACACCAACACTTCACAGGAGGCGCACTGATGATGTTAGCTAGTATGGTGATGAAACGTCTGCAAACAAACTTACCAGCTTGGCAAGCAAGTCAACAGCCACAAAGCTACAAAGTCACCAAACAAATCATACTTCTTGTTTATACTACTACAGCATGAGTCTCTATGGAGAGTGTCTGCAGAGACAGAGAGGCTCACAGTTACTGTATACAGTAGGAACAGTAGCAGATAAAACTGGTGAACCCTGATGTGGCTGTGATGGTACATGATTAACCCACTCTGTTTGCTCTGTTTAATGGCTGCTGTATCAGGCCAGGACTCCCACGATGGTCATTGGCTGCACATGTCAGCAAAGGCTCTGAAATGGCTCTCTGGGCAGCAGTAAAAACTGCTTACAGGATTAGCACATTGTGCCTGTGAAAGGAGTGCATAAGCTAGATCTGAGACTGGGTCTGCAGTCAGGGAAATTCACACAGAGGATCATGAGGAAGAGGGAACAGAGGTGGCAAAAGTCAGGCCCACGGTTGATTCTCCACCAGCATAGGGAAAGCAGAAAAACAATTTAACCATCCAATATAGCCATCAAGAAGTGAACATTTGGCCGTACACAGCAGGGCAGAAAGATCACTCACTCAACTCCCATACTGCTTTCAAGCCAGCTGTCAAGGCAGTGTCTCAGGTGAAAGGCAGACCTGACTCTGACTCACCCACTCTATTAGAAGCAGAGTTACTTAGTGGCATTGTGCAGGTGCAACTGGGAGGTGAATACACGACAGTGACAGCTGGTGTTCTTACTATTGCTCCCAGTTCAATGGTACAGGTTTACCAGCACAAATTCTAACATTGTTTCTCGGTTTCATGCAGATAGGTGGACTGTTCCACACATGGCCCAACAAATGAATAACCTGTCAGCTCATCAGCTCTCTGTGAAAACTGCAACAGAAGAGGAAATTGAGAGATTGGAGAATGGAATCAGAAGGTTTGTGCATTGTATAATGTGAACATGACAATGGTTGTAAACAGGCGAGACACAATACTCCACAACGAGCAAATCACAGGAAGGGTTACATTTAGGAATTCCACATACACTAACTCTCCCTGGGGTATGGTTCCCACATACACTGATTCTTACTGGGGTACAGGTGGTCTCACACACCTTGACTTTAATTGGGGTATAGATCCTACACACATTGACTCTCACTGTGTCTCACACAAACCTACCTCCACAGAGTTATGTCTATCACACACACTGACTCCCACTGGAGTATTGATCCCCCAAACACTGACTGGCTGGGATACGTCTTCCACACACACTAATTCTCTCTGGGATATGAGTCACACATTGTCTGACTCTCACTCGTATACTTCGGCTGAACACACCAACTCTGACTGGGGTATGAATCCAACATTCATTGACTCTGACTTTGGTCTAATTCCCCAAACATAAAATCCACGGAACAAACACAGAAATTACTAGGGAGACTATGCGGGTCTGGCAGCATCTGTGGATCAAAATTAAGTTAATGTTTCAAGTCCACTGATGCTGCTAGACCTGCTGAGTTTCTAGAGCGATTTCTGTTTTCTTTCCAGATCTTCATCACCCGCAGTTCTTTGTTTTTTAAAATCCACGGAAACAGGGTCACTATTCGCCCGAAGCCTATTCCATTATGCTATGATATCTTGCTCAGTGCAGGTGACAGTCCTGCCCAGTTCCTATTCTGCTGGAAGAAACATAGCACTTCTATGTCAGATGTAAAATTAATCATTAATTATGCACAAATTACCACATGGTAATTGAATATTCCAAACTTCTACCAACTTGTAAGTGTAGAATTATTTTTTTAAAAATTCACTCCAGTTCTAGGGATCCTTCTGCAGGACATTAAATTCTGTGAAAAACTGAAAGAAGTGGAGATGCTGTAAATTAGAAACAAAAATAGAAGTTGCTGGAAAAGCTCAGTGGATCTGGCAGCATCTGTGAAGAAAAATCAGAGTTAATGTTTTGGGTCCCATGGTAGCTTCCCATTTAGTCGCTGAAGGTGTAACACTTTTCTGTTCACTTCCTCCATCCTCACCATCCAGGGCCCCAAACACACCTTCCAGGTGAAGCAGTGTTTCACTTGTACTTCTTTCAATCTAATCGACTGTATTTGCTGCTCACAATACATTTATATTAGAGAGACCAACTGGAGATCGCGTAACCTCTTTGCAGAACACATCCACTCTGTCCAAGGAAGAAGACCAACCATTTCAAGTAACCACCTTTGTCTTATGCTAACTTTTCTGTCTTGGGCCTGCTGCATTGTTCTAATGAAGCACAATGTGTGCTTGATAACAACACCTCATTTTCCACATAGGCACATTACAGCCTCTTGGACTTAAATACTGAGTTCTGCAACTTCAGAGGATGGCATTTGTCCTCCATTTTTCTTACATTGATACTCCCCATCCCCAAAGCCATGTCTTGTTTACTTAGCTCTCAGTAGAGAATGACCCATTTTAAACCTTTCACACCTTTTTCTAACATCCATTACATCCTTAGTTCTTTCACCACAATTAGCAACCCCTTTGTCTTTTGCTTTGGACACCCTCGCCACTTGTTCCTCCTTCTCCTCTGTCTACAGCAAATAACACACCAACTTTCAACCCCTTTTAGTCTGAAGAAAAGCCATATATAACTCAAAACATTACCTCTGTTTTCTCTTCACTAACGCTGCCAAACCTGGTGAGTTTCTCCAGCATTCTCTGAGTCTGTTTTAGTTTTCCAGCATCCGCATTATCATTACATAATAAGGTTCAGGCTTGTAATGGAGAAGAGCAAGGAACAATCTAAAGTAGAACAAGAACAAAGTTGCTGGAAAAGCTCAGCAGGTCTGGCAGCATTTGTGAAGGAGAAAACGGAGTTAACGTTTCGGGTCAGAACATTCTGAGGAAGGGTCACTGGACCTGAAACTTTAACTCTGTTTTCTCCTTCACAGATGCTGCCAGACCTGCTGAGCTTTTCCAGCAACTTTGTTTTTGTTCCTGATTTACAGCATCCGCAGTTCTTTTGGTTTTTATTTAATCTAAAGTAGAACATCTACATTGGAAGAGGACTAACTTCAGTGGGATGTGAAGGGATTCAGCGAGGGCAATGTAGAATCAGAGATTGATGGGAAACTCTATAGTGGGGCAAAAGGCTGTTAAAGAAGTTGCTTCGGGTATAGGCTGTGTACATTTCAACAAGGACAACAGGTGAAGGAGCCCAAGCCAGGGCTCCTTAGATAACCAGGGCTCTAGAAATTATATATACCTTTGTTTATTATGTCAGGTAAGTGCTTCAAGTGTGAACCAGGTCAAAGACAAGATGTTAAGAGCTGAAATGTACAGGAAAATAATGCTGGCAAAGAGACAATATGGGGATGGATAGGTATAAATGGAATGCTGAAATCATTTAGTGGCATGTAAATAGTAAGTGGGTAATAAAAGGAAGTCAGGATTTTTAGGACCAAATCGGGTGATGCGAGAGAACATAATGAGTTCTGTGTTACTAAGAATGAAAATGATGAAAAGTATCAATAGAAGTAATGGATGATAGGCTGGAGGTTTTTAAAATGGTTCAAATTGCTGTATCCCTTTTTCATGGCATAACGGCCAGCATTTATGAAGGGAACATAGTGACCATAAGACTTAGGAGCCGAAGTAGGGCATTAAGTTCATCACTGTCCCCCCCATAACCCTTGATTCTCTGACTGATTAAAAATCTGTCTATCTCAGCCTTCAATACACTTAATGATCCAGCCTCAACAACTCTCTGCAGTAAAGAATTCCAAACAATCACTAGCCTCAGGGAGAAGAAATTCCTCCTCATCTCTGCTTTAAATGTGTGAACCTTAATCTGAGATTATGCCCTTTGATCCTAGACTCTCCCATAATAAAAACATGAGGGGCATAGATAAGGTGAATAGCAAAGCTCTTTTCCCCAGGAAAGGGGAATTCAAAACTAGGGGGCAAATTTGTAAGGTGAGAGGAGAAAGATTTAAACGAGACCTGAGTGGCAACTTTTTCACACAGAGGGTGGTTCATATGCAGAATGAATTGCCAGAGGAAGTGGCCCTTAAAGTGTATTTTCTCCCTCTTTATTATTTTTGGTAGTCATCTTTTGTTGGTTTTAAAACTTTCCCAATTCTCTGCTAGCCAATAATCTTTGCTACATTCCATTCTTTTTTCTTTCAATTGAAGCTATCCTTCATTTCCCTAGTTATCCAAAATTGGCTGATTCCCTTCCTAGAATCCTTCTTCCTCATTGGAATATGTCTTTGCTGTGAGCGACAAATTATTTTCTTGCATGTCTGCCATTGTTCCTCAACTGTCTTTGTTACTAAACCGCTTTTCCAGTCCTCAGATGAACATGGTGCTGAATTACCTGGTTGATTCCGCCTGTGGCATATGCTTGTCTCAAAAAAAAGGGCAAGTGATGGCCTAGTGGTATTATTAGGTTAGGTGGATTGGCCATGCTAAATTGCCCATAGTGTTCAGGGAGGTGTAGGTTAGGTGGGATGCTCTGAGGTTCGGTGTGGATTTGTTGGGCCGAAGGGTCTGTTTCCACACTGTAGGGGATTCTATTCTATGATTACTGGACTGTTAATCCAGAGACCCAGACAACGTTCTGGGGACCTGGGTTTGAATCCTGCCATGGGAGATGGTGGAATTTGAATTCAATAAATATCTGGAATTAAGAGCCTAATGATGACTGTGAATCCATTGTCGATTGTTGGAAACACCAATGTCCTTTGGGAAGGAAACTGCCATCCTTACCTGGTCTGGCCTACATGTGACTCCAGACCCACAGAACTGTGGTTGACTCTTAACTGCCTCCTGGGCAATTAGGGTTGGTGAATAACCCTAGCCAGCGATGCCCTCATCCCATAAACAAATAAAGAAAAACAAATAAACCAGTCCCCTCTGCCTGTTACTGGTCCTTATCCCTCCATTCCTTGCATATTCATCTGCTCATCTGAAAGTACCTTAAACGCCACAATTGTATCTGCCTCCATTACCACCCCGGCAGTGTATTCCAGACTCCTACCACTCTCTGTGTAAGAAAACTTGCCCCTCACATTTCTTTTGTGCTTCCCCCGCCTCACCTTAAATGCATGCCCCCTAATTTTAGACATTTCAACTCTGGGAAGAAGATTCTGACCGTCAACACTGTCTATGCATCTCATAATTTTATAGACTTTTACCACGTCTCCCCTCAGCCTCTGCCATTCCAGAGAAAAGAACCTGAGTTTTTCTAACCTCTCCTTATAGCTCATACCGAGCAATCCAGATAGCATCCTGGTAAACTTCTTCGGCACCCCCTCCAAAGCCTCCACATCCTTTCTGTAATGTGGCAACCAGAATTGAACACAATACTCTATGAGTGTGCCTAAGCAAAGTCTTATAAAGCTGCAATATGACATCCTGATTCTTGTACTAAATTCCCCGACCACCCCATCTACTTGCTTGGTCACTTCCAGGGAGCTATGGGCTTGAATCCCAAGATCCCTCTGTTCATCAATACTCTTCAGGGTCCTGCCATTAACTGTATACTTTTCCTTAACATGTGATCTCCCAAAGTGCAGCACCTCACACTTATCCAGATTAAAATCCATCTGCCATTTCTCCACTCATATCTGCAACTGATCTATATCCCACTGTATTCTTTGACAATCTTCTACACCATCCATAACTCCACCGAACTTTGTATCATCTGCAAACTTACAAACACAACCATCCACATTTTCACCCCGGTCACAAACAGCTGGGGTCCCAGTATGGATCCTTGCGGAACATCACTAGTCACGCACCTCCAGCCAGTAAAACATCCCACCACCACTACTTTCTGCCTTCTATGGACAAGCCAATTCTGAATACATGCAGTCAACGTACCATGATCCCATCCATTTTAATCTTCTGGATGGGCCTACCATGAGGGACCTTGTCAAAAGCCTTACTAAAATCCATGTCTGCCCTCATTGAATTTTTCGCGGAGTCAACAAAGGTGATCAATCAGGTCAGCAAGTCACGACCTACCCTGGACAAAGCCATGCTGATTGTCCCTAATTAAGCCATGCTTTTCCAAATGTGTGGAAATCCTGTCCCTAAAAAATCTCTCCAATAGCTTCTCAAAAACTGATGTGAGACTTACCATTCTGGATTATCCCTATTTCCCTTTTGAACACAGAAACAACATCAGCTACTTGCCAGTCTTCCAGGACCTCTCTAGTGGCTGGTAAGGATACAAAGAGCTCCGTAAAGGCCCTGGAAATCTCCTCTCTTGTGTCTGTCAAAAAATCTGGGATAGATACCATCGGGCCCTGAGGACTTATCCACCTTAATGCTGTTCAAGAGACCCAACACCACTTCTTTCTTGATCTCAAAATGCCCTAGCATATTAGCACGTTCCACACAAATGTCATTGTCCTCCATATCCTTCTCCGATGCAAAGTGCTCATTTAGGATCTTGCCGACATCCTCTGCCTCTAAGCACAAGTTTCCCCCTTTATCCGAGTAAGTATGATACTGATGGTCGACAAATGCAATAAAAGCAGGAAAACTGGGAAAATCTTAGCAGATAAAATTTGTTTATTTTTCTGAAGAGTTATATCAAACTTGGGACATTAACTCTACTTCACTGTCTTGAAAAGCTGTGAATCTTTTTGAGCTTCCCCAGCATTTTCTGTCTTAGAACACAGAACATAGAATAGTACAGCACAGTACAGGCCCTTCGGCCCATGATGTTGTGCCGAACTTTTACCCGAAACCTAAGGTCTATCTAACCTCCACCCCTACCTTATACTATCATCCATATGCCTTTCTAATAGCCGCTTAAATGCCCCTTATGAGGCCAACTCCACTACCCTCTCCGGTAATGCATTTCACGCCCCTATCACTCTCTGAATAAAGAACCTACTTCTGACGTCTCCCCTATATCTACCTCCTTTCACTTTAAAACTATGTCCCCTTGTAAAAGCTACCTCCACCCGAGGAAAAAGTCTTTGGCTGTCAACTCTATCTATACCTCTGATCATTTTGTACACCTTTATCAAGTCACCTCTCATCCTTCGTCGTTCTCAAGAGAAAAGCCCTAGCTCTCTCAACCTTTCCTCATAAGACCTTCCCTCCATTCCAGGCAACATCCTGGTAAATCTCCTCTGCACCTTTTCTAATGCTTCCACATCTTTCCTGTAATGAGGTGACTAGAACTGGACACAATACTCCAGATGTGGCCGAACCAGGTTTTTGTATAGGTGGATCCCTCTATTGTGACTGACTGTGACTCAATCCCTCTATTAATGAAAGCTAACTCACCATATGCCTTCTTAGCAACTCTATCCACCTGGGGGTAGCTCTCAGGGAACTGTGAACATGAACCCCAAGATCCCTCTGCTCCTCCACACTGCCAAAAATCTTTCCGTTAACCCTGTATTCTGCTTTCAAGTTTGTCCTTCCAAAATGAATCACCTCACATTTTTCAGGGTTAAACTCCATCTGCCACTTCTCAGCCCAACTCTGCATCCTATCAATGTCCCTTTGTAACCTAGAACAGCCCTCCGCACTGTCCACAATGTGACCCACCTTTGTATTGTCCGCAAACTTGCTAATCCACCCTTCCACTCCTTCATCCAAATCATTTACAAAAATCACAAATAGAAGAGGACCTAGAACAGATCCTTGTGGTACACCATGTTGAATATGTTCTGTCCATTACCACCCTTTGTCTTGTAAGGGTCAGCCAATTCTGAATCCAATCTGCCACATTTCCCCCTATCCCATGCCTCCTTACCTTCTGCATGAGCCTACCATGGGGAACCTGATCAAACGCCTTACTTAAATCCATGTATACCACATCCACTGCTCCACCTTCATGCACGTGTTTGGTCACCTCTTCAAAGAATTCAATAAGGTTTGTGAGGCATGATCTATCCCTCACAAATCCATGCTGACCATCACGAATCAAACTGTGCCTTTCCAAGTGATCATAAATCCTATCTCTCAGAGTCCTTTCCAATAATTTGCCCACCACTGACGTAAGACTCACTGGCCTGTAATTTCCGGGGTTATCCCTGTTCCCTTTTTTGAACAAGGGAATGACATTTGCCTCTTTCCAATCTTCCAGCACTATACCCGTGGACAGTGAGGACGAAAAGATCATCGCCAAAGGCCCTGCAATCTCGTCCCTCGCTTCCCATAGAATCTTTGGATAAATCCCATCAGGCCCGGGGGACTTATCTATCTTCAACTTCCTCAGAATTCCTCGCACATCTTCTTTACAAACATCAACCTCCTCTAGCCTACCTGCCTGTTTCACAACGTCCTCTCCTACAACTAGGTCCCTCCCTATTGTGAATACTGAAGAAAAGTATTCATTAAGGACCTCTCCTATCTCTTTAGATTTTGTGCACAAATTCCCTTTACAATCCTTGATCAGCCCTGCCCTTTCTCTGGTCATCCTCTTGTTCTGCACATACGTGTAAAAAGCCTTGGAGTTTTCCTTGATCCTATCCGCCAAGGTTTTCTCATGCCCCCTTATAGCTCTCCTAAGCCCTTTCTTCAGCTCCTTCCTGGCTAACTTGTATCCCTCTAGAGCCTTTTCTGCTCCTCTTTTCCTAAACCTTACATAAGCCTCCTTCTTCCTCTTAACCAGTCAGTCGACCTCTCTCGAGAACCATGGCTCCCTCATTCGACCGCATCTTCTCTGCCTGCTAGGGACAAACATATTGAACACATGCAGCATGCATTCCTTAAACAATCTCCACATTTCTGTGGTGTTCTTCCCTGACAGCATCTGTTCCCAATTTATGTTACCCAATTCTTGCCTAACTGAATTGTAATTACCCTTTCCCCAATTATAAACTTTACCCTGCTGTATGTACCCATCTTTATCCATGACTGTAGTGAAAGAAACAGAGTTATGATCACTACCGCCAAAATGCTCTCCTATCAACAGGTCTAACACTTGGCCCGGCTCGTTGCCAGGTACCAAATCCAAAGTGGCCTCTCCTCGTGTTGGTCTTTCTACATTCTGTATCAGGAATCCTTCCTGAACGCACTGGACAAAATCTGCTCCATCTAAACTATTACTACTAAAATGTTTCCAATCAATATTTGGAAAGTTGAAGTCACCCATAACTACAACCCTGTGACTTCTGCACCTTTCCAGTATCTGCCTCCCAATCCGCTCCTCTACTTCTCTGCAACTATTAGGGGGTCTGTAAAAAAACTCCAACAAAGTGACTGCTCCTTTCTTGTTCCTGACCTCAACCCAAACTGACTCTGTCGACATATCATTCTTGAACTGCCTTTCAGTGGCTGCTATACTCGCCCTGACTAGCAATGCCACACCCACACCTCTTTTTCCACCCTCCCTATTTCTTTTAAAGCATCTAAATCCCGGAACTTCCAACAACCATTCCTCTCCCTGAGTTACCCAAGTTTCTGTAATGGCCACAACATTTAGTTCCAAGTACTGTCCCATGCTCTAAGTTCATCCGCTTTATTTCTGATTCTTCTAGCATTGAAGTATACACACCTTAAACCATCTCGGTGTCCGCAATTACGCTCCATCGACCGCATTTCTTTATAAACCACCTCACTCCCTGATGTGTTTGTTGGAAGGCCGAATACCTCATCCTCTGAATTATAAATCCTGTTCCCCACCCCCTGCCAAACTAGTTTAAACAATCCTGCACAGCTCTAGCAAACCTCCTTCCCAGGATATTTGTGCCCTTCTGGTTCAGGTGCAACCCGTCCTTACTGTACAGGTCCCACCTTCCCCAGAATGTGCTCCAATTATCCACATAATGGAAGCCCTCCCTCCCACACCAGCCCTGTAGCCACGTGTTTAGCTGCACTCTCACCCTATTTCTTACCTCGTTATCACTTGGCACTGGTCGTAATCCAGAGATAACTATCCTGTTTGTCCTGGACTTCAGCTTCCAAACTAACTCCCTGTACTTGTTTTTCACATTCTCAGTCCTTTTTCTACCTATGTCATTGGTACCGAAGTGTACCATGACTGCTGGTTGCTCACTTTCCCCCTTAAGGATCTTGAAGACACAATCCGAGACATCACGGACCCTGGCACCCGGCACGCAACATACCATCCTTTCATCTCGTTTGCGTCCACAGATCCGTCTGTCTGTGCCTCTTACTATTGAATCCCCCACTACAATTGCTCTTCTATTCTCCCCCCTTCCCTTCTTTGCCACAGGGTCAAGCTCAGTGCCAGAGACCTGTCCGCTATGGCCTTCCCCTGGTAGGTCGTCCCCCTCAACAGTATCCAAAATGGTATATTTATTATTTGGGGGGAACGGCCAAAGGGGATCCCTGCACTGTCTGCCTATCCCCTTTCCCTTTCCTGACAGTCACCCAGCTACCTTTTTCCTGTACCTTGGGTGGGACCACCTCCCTGTAACTCCTCTCTGTCACCCCCTTTGCCTTTGTCTTTTCCTCAGATTTCGAGCATCTCCAAAATATTGCTTTTATTTGATGACTGCATAACATTGATAGACCTACAGAATAGACATACAAGAGACAGACCGAATTTAACACAGGGAAGAGAGGTGATACATTTTGGCAGATGTGATAGACACAGTATGGACGGAATGATGCAATTCTAAAACGTGTGCAGGCACAGAGGAACCTGGGGATATATTTGAAGCCAGCAGGACATATTGATTAAACTATATCCCTTCAAAGCCTCAAATACTCACCCACTCAATTATCATTAAGACAGACAGAGACAAACATTTTAACACAAAATACTATGGATGGTAAAGGAATATAGACAAGGTAAACAAAATGCCAAAAATTAAAAGATCAAACAACAAGCTGGAAACTTATTTTTCTCACATTCTTTTTGATCTGTGCAACGAAGATGCACTGTTGTTTGTAAAGTGATGGCCGCTCTTCAATTAGATGGTTGATTGGGTGGACCTGTGTCTTTTCTTATTAGAATTCTTCCTTTTAAGCTTTCTTCATTTTTCTATCTTTTTCTCACAAGTAAAGAGAGAATAAGAGATGCTTTCTATAAACAAGTTCTGGAATTTTTCTGTTTGCTTCAGCTGCTCTGGTACTTACAGCTTTATAACACGCTGCAACTAAACCAGAAGTCTGTTGTCAGGTAGAATTTTCCTGACTCAAAAGATTTTCAACATTGGTCAGTCTCAAATTCTCCCTCTCACTGCTTCTAAAAGAATTGCTGCCCATGTGGGCTTTGAAAAGGATGAATTAGTTCAAAAGCAAATTGAGTGGGGACATATAGAAAATGCAGGATTCCGGGGACAGAGTGAGGGCATGGGACTAACTGGATTGCTTCACTGGGAGCTGGCACAGTCTTGATGGATCAGCCTTTCTGATCCATGTGGAATGAATCAATGATGTTATGTTTCATTTTTGTTACAGAACAGCATCTGCCTCTGATGATACAAGCTCTGAGCTGCAGAGAGTAGCTGCTCTAGACCCAGGAGGTCTGCTCTCCCGGAATTCATTCCGAGGACAAGGAGCACTGTCCAGGTAAAGAGAATAGTCAAGTGCACGGGTCACTGAGCTACCAGTCTTCATGGACGACACTGCAGTTGAATCACACACAGGTCCTCACCCTCAGACTTTTAACCCAGTCACCCTTGAACCTCTCGCACTTTACCTGCTCATCCTTGACCCACTCACCCTTGAACTGGTCACCTTAGACCTGCTCAAGGTGCAATATAATCAGCCATTACAGTCTGGTTGAAACTTTGGCTTTGGGAAGGCGGAGGGATGGGAACACTGACAGCCAGTCTCCTGCTCTTGGCTCCTATCATTCCGCATCAACATCCTATCCCTGATACCCATTCTACCTTCACTCACCTGTGTTAAAGGATCCAAAGGCCAATCCCTGGTTATGTCCCTGCAGCAATACCAGCAGCAGCCACGACTCCCAGGAGCATTGCTGACAATGTAAAGTTGCCAAACTCTCTTGGCTGGAAGTGATTGCTGGGTGGGATTTGACATTGGCTGGTTATGAGCCTGAGTGGTGCTTAATTTACTCAGCATCCCTAACAGAAGCAATGGTTAGGTGGGGGGCCTGAGTTAAGACCTGTCACCCACATTAGATCTAGGTCTCTATCTCTCATTCACACTCATTGACTGGTGTGGCATCCACCTGTGATCAGTCACCTTGTAGGAGTTCCACCTGACCAGGATACTTTCCTTGCAGAATGCAATTCAAAACTTGCTCCTTTATAAGCTTCATTCTGGCATAATGAAGTAATGGAAGCCTGAAGAGGAGTAGGAAAACCCAGAGGCAGGTGTAATTGGACAGACATTTAAATTCCCAGTGGCAACATGCAATTCACACAAGGTGTTTCAAGTAATTGGTGTGTAATGGCTGCCCCAGACTGCTCACAAAGGCAGAGGTAGATATCACACAACTACAAGAAGTCAGCTAGTACACTAACTACAATTGCAATTCTCCATACATTCCCCCTTTCTATTAAAAAACAAAAACACTGTCATTTGTTGTTTCAAATTACCCAATAAATATGGTCCCAAACAAAATGTCTATTTATTAGGAAAACAGTCTGCTAACTTTTGACAGGACTTCTTCCATCAGTCTGCACATGTATTGCACGCATAGTCTTTAAACGATGCAGGTCTTCAAATGATTTGCATCTGCATTGTTATTGGCTATTTGTCTGGTATTTCCTCATGCCCAGAAAGCTGTATTTTTCATTCTTGTGGCGAGTACTGCTGCCATGGTAACTGTTGATATTGATTCATTTCCATTGCTGGGCCTCTGGGACTGAAGGCTGTTCCATACTTTATGCAGAGGTTGATATAACTTCCTTCTGATAGGCTGTGTGCGGTGAAGGTACAGCTTCTCAGGTTGTATGCAGATGTCTGAAGTTATTGAAAGAGTATCTGGTCATCACCTCCTAGAATCGAGGTGACAATTCTTCAACACTGGTCCCAGGTTGGCACATGCGCTGACAATTGTTGAGAGTGTTTGCACTCTGACTGGCTCTGAAGTGCTCAGCTTTGGCATTAATTTGCCAATTTTACTGAAGTGATATTTGGTTTTTGGTTATTTCACTTTGATTTTCTCACTCATGCCTGCCACTACTTCTGGCTTCGTTAGTTTTATTTGCTATCGGAAGAATGTCTTGGGTATGATGCAACATTAGTCTTTGAACTGGATTAAGTTATGCCTTCAGTAGGGGTGTTTCTCCATTCCAAGATTGTCTTGTACAAGTCTGTGCTGGTTTGTTCAATTTCTTTATGATTCTTTTAGTGACTTTTACTGATACCTCAGCCTTTCCATTTGATTGTTGATGGGGTTGAGATGATATGTGCCAATTACTTTCTCAATTCTTTGTAAAGTACTTGAATTTTTCACTCATGAATTGCGTGCCGTTGTCACTAAGCACAAGCCTCTAGTATCTCAATAACTGCAATGAGCCCTGAGGGATTGTGCAATCACACTGACAGTCATAGATGTCAGCTGGTCGAACACCAGACACTTAGAAGTAGCCTGCAATGACAAAATAATCAGTTAATCTCTCTCTAATGCTTACCCTTTCTGTTAATCTCTGAATGACCCCTCACTCTTCTGGTGTTAATCTTTCTCAAATGCCTCATTCTCTGTGTTAATCTCTCTCGAACCTCAATCTCTCCCTGTTAGTGTCTCTCGAATCCAGCACTGTCACTGTGTCAATCTCTCTCTAACCTCTCACACTCTCTGTTTAATCTCTCTCTAACTACTCACTCTATGTGTATTGATCTTTCTCTAACTCATCACTCTCTGTTAATCCGTCTCTAAGCTCTCACTCTCGCTTTGTTAATTGCCCTGTAGCCCCTCACTCTGTCTGTATGTTAATCTGTACCTAACTTTCTCTTTGTTAATGTCTCTCTAACCCCTCACTCCCTCTGATTTAATCTCTGTCTGTAGGCTTCACTCGCCAGTGTAAATCTCTCCCTAACCCCTCATTTTCTCTGTATTTCACTCTCAGGATTGTTCGTCTGGTTGTTGTCCTGAGGGACTGGGCCCACAAGAGTCTGCAGCAACAGGAGCCAAGGCCTGACTCCTTCCTGGAGAGATTTCGGGGACCCGAGCTACGGACAGTGGTCAGCAGAGTGAGCAGCACCACTGCCCAAGAGGAGGGCCAACCCCAAACTAAAAGGCAAGTAACTCATGAAAGCTGTTAAAAGTAATATAACAAATTACTCCTGGTCAATCAGACGGCTCCAGGTCTCTTACAATGACTAGAATGTTCACTGAGAGATACACAGCGTGAGGCAGCTATTGTACAGTGAGCTGGCTGCCCCCACCAATTAACTGTGTTTATCTGGGAATGTGGATGCTGTGACTATTGAATTGTTTCTGCTCACATGGAACTGTCCTTCTACCTGTTTGATTTCATGGTCCTGTTCATTTTACAGGAAGCAGTCAGTGTTTGTGCTGGACCCAGCTGACAGTATGTATTACCACTGGCTGACTGTCATCACCTTGCCTGTCATCTATAACTGGTGCTTCCTGGTGTGCAGGTAAGGTTGATAGTGCTGAGCAATAATCCAGATACTCACCATGCAGCAATGGTGCTAAATGGGGATTGGCACCTTCAGGTCTGGGGGGACTGTAGTTAAGTGTCACCCTGTGACAGCGCACTACAGACAGACAGAGAGAGAGATTGAGAGAAACTGGAATCAGGACTAGATTTTCCAACTATATGGGATTGAAACATTCAGCGACAGTCAAGTTGCTTGCTCCAATATCCCAACCCATTTTTAGGCTATACATTGGAGCCTGCTCTCTCGCCTGAAAGATAATGAAAGCTAGGAAATTATGGTACGTATTTGTAGAACATAGAACATAGAACAATACAGCGCAGAACAGGCGCTTCGGCGCTCGACATTGCGCCGACCATTGAACTAATCTAAGCCCATCCCCCTACACTATCCCATCATCATCCATATGCTTATCCAAGGACTGTTTAAATGCCCCTAATGTGGCTGAGTTAACTCCATTGGCAGGCAGGGCATTCCACGCCCTTACCACTCTCTGAGTAAAGAACCAGCCTCTGACATCTGTCTTAAATCTATCACCCCTCAATTTGCAGCTATGCCCCCTCGTACTAGCCGATGTCATCATCCTAGGAAAAAGACTCTCACTGTCCACCTTATCTAATCCTCTGATCATTTTGTATGTCTCCATTAAATCCCCTCCTAGCCTTCTTCTCTCCAATGAGAACAGACCCAAGTCTCTCAGCCTTTCCTCATAAGACCTTCACTCCAGACCAGGCAACATCCTGGTAAATCTCCTCTGCACCTTTTCCAATGCTTCCACATCCTTCCTGTAATGGGGCGACCAGAAATGTACGCAATATTCCAAGTGAGGCCGCACTAGCGTTTTGTACAGTTGCAGCATGACATCCCAGCTCTGGAACTCAATCCCTCTACCAATGAAACCGAACACACCGTATGCCTTCTTAACAGCACTATCAACCTGGGTGGCAACTTTCAGGGATCTATGTACCTGGACACCAAGATCCCTCTGCATATCCACACTACCAAGACTCTTTCCATTGACCCAGTTTTCTGCCTTCCTATTATTCTTCCCAAAGTGCATCACCTCACATTTATCTGCGTTGAACTCCATTTGCCACCTTTCAGCCCAATTCTGCAGTTTATCCAAGTCTCCCTGCAACCTGCAACATTCTTCCACACTGTCCACCACTCCACCAACTTTAGTGTCATCTGCAAACTTACTAACCCATCCACCTATGTCTGCGTCCAAGTCATTTATAAAAATGACAAACAGCAGTGGTCCCAAAACAGATCCTTGTGGCACACCACTAGTAACCGGACTCCAGGCTGAATATTTTCCATCAACCACCACTCTTTGCCTTCTTTCAGAAAGCCAGTTTCTAATCCAAACTGCTAAATCTCCCTCAATCCCATGCCTCCGCATTTTCTCCAATAGCCTACCATGTGGAACTTTATCAAAGGCTTTACTGAAGTCCATGTACACCACGTCAACTGCCCTACCTTCATCCACCTGCTTGGTCACCTTCTCAAAAAACTCAATGAGGTTTGTGAGACACGACCTGCCCTTGACGAATCCATGTTGACTATCTCCAATCAAATTGTTGCTTGCAAGATGATTATAAATCCTATCTCTTATAATCCTTTCCAAAACTTTTCCTACAACAGATATAAGGCTCACTGGTCTATAATTACCTGGGTCATCTCTACTGCCCTTCTTGAACAAGGGCACAACATCTGCAATCCTCCAGTCCTCTGGTACTAAACCTGTAGACAATGACGACTCAAAGATCAAGGCCAAAGGCTCCGCCATCTCCTCCCTAGCTTCCCAGAGAATCCTCGGAAAAATCCCACCCGGCCCAGGGGATTTACCTACCTTCACACCTTCTAGAATTGATAACACCTCCTCCTTACTAACCTCAATCCTTTCAAGGCTAATAGCCTGTATTTCAGTCTTCTCCTCTACAATATTCTCCTTTTCCTGAGTGAAAATAGGTGAGAAATATTTGTTTAGCACCTCTCCGATCTCCACAGGGTCCACACACAACTTCCCACTTCTGTCTTTGACTGTCCCTATTCTTACCCTAGTCATCCTTTTATTCCCCACATACCTTTAGAAAGCTTTAGGGTTCTCCTTAATTCTACCTGCTAATAACTGCTCATGTCCCCTCCTTGCTCTTCTTAACTCTCTCTTTAAATCCTTCCTAGCTAATCTGTAACTCTCCATCGCCTCATCTGAACCATCTCGTCTCAATGTCACATAAGCCTCCCTCTTCCGCTTAACAAGAGATACAATTTCTTTTGTAAACCACGGTTCCCTTACCTTATCTCTTCCTCCCTGCCTGACAGGGACATACCTATCAAGGACACGCAATATCTGTTCCTTAAACCAGCTCCACATTTCGATTGTCCCCATCCCCTGCATTTTGCTACCCTATTCTATCCCTCCTAAGTCTTGCCTAATCCCATTATAATTGCCCTTCCCCCATCTATAACTCTTGCCCAGTGGCATGTTCCTATCCCTTTGCATCGCTAAACTAAACATAACCAAATTATGGTCACTCTCTCCAAAGTGCTCACCTACCACTAAATCAAACACCTGGCCTGGTTCATTACCAAGTACCAGATCCAGTGTGGCCTCCCCTCTTGTCGGCTCTTCGACATACTGTGTCAGGAAACCCTCCTGCACACATTGGACAAAAACTGATCCATCCGACATACTAGAGTTATAGCATTTCCAGTCAATGTTGGGGAAGTTAAAGTCTCCCACAATGATAACCTTGTTCCTTTCACTCCTGCCCAGAATCGTTTTGCCGATCCTCTCCTCCACATCCCTGGAACTTTGCGGAGGCCTATAAAAAACTCCCAGCAGTGACCTCACCTCTCCTGTTTCTGACCTCAGCCCATACCACCTCAGTGGACGAGTCCTCGTCAAAAGTTCTTTCAGCCACCGTTATACTGTCCTTGACTAACAAAGCCACACCTCCCCCTCTTTTACCACCTTCCCTGATCTTTATGAACGATCTAAACCCTGGAACCTGCAATATCCATTCCTGACCCTGCTCTATCCACGTCTCTGAAATGGCCACAACATCGAAGTCCCAGGTACCTATCCATGCTGCAAGCTCACCTACCTTATTCCGGAAAGGAATTTGTGACCACAAATGTCCCAGAGTGCTGTTCAGCTAATGAACCAATCTTCTGCAAGATGCTCTGCTATTTTTACAGAATCTCCCAAAACTGCAGCTCTATCAATCTCATTGTGACCTCAGTTAATGATAGTACTGGGCAAGTCAGATCCCAGAATGAACCTGGCTTTTGTTTTTGTTTAGTTAATTACCATGGTGGTTACACGAGGTAGCAAATTTTTCTTCAGGACAGTACAGGTATTCATTACATACAAGAAGAAGATAAAAATTAAGCTATCTCAATAAAGAAAACTGCAGGATCTTAAGTCACACAGCAAAACAAAATTTCAACCTTTTTTTCCTGACATCATCCATCTGAGACTGAAATTCAGAAAATTGGTACCCCTACTTTTATTTTTCTGTTTAACCGTCACCTCACAGTTACTTTCATGCGAACTGTGAAATAATTTTATAAGTCATTTCCAAATCTGCTGACATGAACATCACACAAATCTGATAGCCTAAACTTTCTCAGGTCTAATAACTGAATATGTCTAACAAAACTCTCATTTTGAGGATTCCTAAACTAAACCTTTCCACTGAGGTAACTGGTTCTTTGAATTGCCCTGAACTCCTTTGAGCAGAACAACTAAACTTGTTTCAAAGCTCAGTACTGATGGTTTCTGAACTGAATTTTAAAAAAATCTGCTTAATCCTAGATTCTTAGAGTCATGGAGTGATAGAGATGTACAGCATGGAAACAGATCCTTTGGTCCAACTTGTCCATGCTGACCAAATATCCTAAATTAATCTAGTACCATTTGCCAGTAATTGGCCTATATCCTTCTAAACCCTTCCTATTTATAAACCCATCTAGAGTCCTTTTAAATGTTGTAATTGTGTCAGCCTCCACTGCCTTCTCTGGCAACTCATTCCTAAAAACTGCACCACTCTCTGTGTGGAAAAGTTGGCCTTTCGATTCCTTTTAAATCTTTCCCCTCTCACCTTAAAACAATGCCGTCCAGTTTTGAACTCCCCTACACTAGCTATTCACCCTATCCATGCCCCTCATGATTTTATAAACTTCGAAATCTTCCATCGCTTCAGGGAAAATAGCCTCAGCCTATTCAGTCTCTCCCTATAGCTCAAACCCTCCATACCTGGCAACACCCTTGTAAATCTTTTCTGAATCCTTTCAAGTTTCACAACATCTTTCCTAATTCTGGAGACCAGCATTGCACACGGTATTCCAAAAGTAACTAGCCAATGTCCTATACAACCACACCATGACCTCCCAACTCTTATACGCAATGCACTGACGAATAAAGGCAAGCATGCCAAATGCCTTCTTCATATTCCTGTTGACCAATGACTCCTCTTACAAGGAACTATGAATCTGCACCCCGAGGTTTCTTTGTTCGGCAACAATCCCCAGGACCTTACTATTAAGTGTACAAGTCCTGCCCTGATTTGCCCTACCAAAATGCAGCACCTCATATTTATCTAAATTAAACTTCATCTGCCACTCCTCAGCCCATTTGCTTGTCTGATCAAGGTCCCTTTGTACTCTGAGGTAACCTTCTTAACTGTCCACCATACCACCAATTTTGCTGTCATCTGCAAAATACTAACCATACCTTTTATATTCATGTCCAAATTATTTATATAAATGATAAAATGCAGTGGATTCAGCACTGATACTTGCGGCACACAGACTTCCACTCCAAAAAGCAACTCTTCACCATCACTCTCGGTTTCCTACCTTCAAGCCAATTTGTATCTAAGTGGCTCGTCTTCCCTGTATTCTACGTGATCTAACGTTGCTAAGCAGTCCATGATGCGGAACCTTGTCGAATGCCTTACTGAAGTCCGTATAGACAATATCCATGGCTCTGCTTCCATCAATCTTCTTCATCACTTCTTCAAAAATCTCAATCAAGTTAGTGAGACATGATCTCCCACGCACAAAGCCATGTTAACGATCCTTTATCAGTCCTTGCCTTTCCAAATACATGTAAATCCTGTCTCTCAGAATCCCTTCCAACAACTTACCCACCACTGATGCCAAGCCTCACTGATCTATACACTGATCGATAGTTCCCTAGCTTTTTTTTAAACCACCTTTCTTAAATAATAGCACCACATTAGCTAACCTCCAGGCTTCTAGCACCTTACCCGTGGCAACTGATGATACAAATATCTCAGCAAGAGTCCCAGCAACCACTTCCCTAGCTTCCCAGAAAGTTTTGGGGTACACCTGATCATATCCCAGGGATTTATCCACCTTTATGTGTTTTAAGACACCCACCAACTCCTTCATTTGTAATATGAACATTTTTCAAGATATCATTGTTTATTTCCCCAAGTTCTCTAGCTTCCATATCCTTTTTCACTGTAAACACTGATGCAAAATACTCATTTAGTATCTCATCCATCTTCTGTGGTTCCATACATAGGTGGCCTTGCTGAACTTTAGAGGGCCTTATTCTCTACCTAGTTGCTCTTTTTTCCTTAATATTTTTTGAAGAATTGCTTTCAATTCTCCTTAACCTACTTGTCAAAGATTTCTCATGTACCCTTTTTGCCCTCCTGATTTCCCTCTTGAGTACACTCATACTGCCACTTCTAGGGATTCACTCGATCCCTGCTGTCTAACCCGACATATGTTTCCTTCTTTTCCTTCACCAGAGCCTCAATTTTTCTAGTCATCCAGCATTCCCTACACGAACTAGCCGTGCTCTTCACACTAACAGGAACATACCTCTTCTGGATTCTCATTATCTCATTTTTGAAGACTTCTTACTTACCAGCTGACCCTGTACCTGCGAACATCCACTCCCAATCAACTTGTAGAAAATTCTTGCCTAATACCTTCAAAATTGGCCTTCCTCCAATTTAGAACTTAAACTTTTGGATCAGGTATATTCTCTTCTGCAACTATTTCAAAACTAGTAGAATTATGATTACTGGTTCCAGAGTGCTCCCCCACTGACACTTCAGTCACTTACCCTGACTTATTTCACAAGAGAAGGACAAGTTTTGCTCCACTTCTAGCAGGCACATCCACATACTGAATCAAAAAATTTTCTTGTACACACTTAACAAATTCCACTCCATCCAAGTCCTTAACACTATGGCAGTCCCAGTCTATGTTTGGAAAGTTAAAATCCCCTACTATTACAACTCCATTATTCTTTCAGATAACGGAGATCTCCTTACAAATTTGCCTCTAAATTTCCCACTGACTATTGGGGGAGTCTATGGTATAGTCCCAATAAGGCTATCATCCCTTTCTTATCTCTCAGTTCCATCCACATAATTTCACTGAAAGTACTCACCAGAATATCCTCCCAAAATACAGCGATAATGTTATCCTTGACCAAAAACGTGACTCTGCCTCCTCTCTTGTGCCCCTGACTATCCTTCCTATCACATCTATACCCTGGAACATTAAGCTGTCAGTCCTGTCCGTTCCTGAGTCACATTTCTGTAATAGCTATGCTATCCCAGTCCCATGTTCCCAACCATGCCTCGAGTTCATCTGCCTTACCTGTCAGGCCTCTTGAATTGAAATACATGCAGTTTAATTTATCAGTCCTACCTCATTCTCTGCCTTACTCTTGCCTGCGTTGACTGTTTGACTTGCTCCTTTTTTCAACCTCACCAGCCTCAGTCTGATCTCTTTTCTCATGATCTCCTGTTGTTCACTCTCCCATTTGAGTTTATTCTGCACCCTCTTTGAGACACTTCCTTGACCCTTGCACCTGGGAGGCAATACCTAATTCTGACGTCTCACTGTCAACCACAGAAACTTCTATCTGTGCCTCTGATTAGTGAATCCCCTACGATAATTGATTGCTTGGAATTTGACGAAGCCCTCGTTACATTAGATCTAGTCTCAGTACCAGAAACCTGGCTGTCAGTGCTACAATCCCCTGGGAGTCCATCACCCTCTACATCTTCCAAAACAGCATACTTGTTTGTGAGAGATAATAGGTACTGCAGACGCTGGAGAATCCGAGATAACAAGGTGTGGAGCTGGATGAACACAGCAGGCCAAGCAGCATCATAGGAGCAGGAAAGCTTGACGTTTTGGGCCTAGACCCTTGGGGATAGCCACACGAAACTCCTGCACTTCTTGCCTACCATTCCTAGAGATAACCCATTTTCTGACTGTATCTGCGGTTTTTCTACCTTCCTGAAACTGCCATCCAACACATCCTCTGGCTTCTGTAAATTCCTGATTGCCTCTAACTGTTACTGCAACTAATCCTTGTGATCGAATACGTTTCACAACCAAACAGACGTCCTACAGACATAATCCTCAGGAACACTGACATTCTCTCTAATCTCCCACATCTGACAGGAAGAGCACATCACTCTACTAAAGGCCATCTATGCATCTTACCAATATGCAGACCCAGGAAATAGCTTCTGAAGAGAAAACAAGTGTGAATGGCCTTAAATGTTTACACTGCCTGTTGTAAATCCAACACTATAAATATCCTTTCATTAACACCACAGGGGGCTACAGTTTCTTGGAGATAGCAAGAACTGCAGATGCTGGAGTCAGATTCTAACACAGTGCGGAACTGGAGGAACACAGCAGGTCAGGCAGCATTAGAGGAGTAGGAAAGTTAATGTTTTGGGATGGGACCGTTCTTCAGAACTGGGGAGGGGGAAGGGAGCTGCGAAATAAATGGAGGAGGGGTAGGGCTAGGGAAAGTAAGTGGGATGGTGATAGGTGGATGCAGGTAGGGAGTGGTGGGGATTAGCCAGTGGGATAGGTGGGGCAGGTAGGTGGGAGAGAAGATGGACAGGTTGTGTCAGGTCAAGGAGCCAGGCTGGGAGAGGTACATGAGGTGGTGATAGGTGGATGCAGGTGGGGGGGCTAGTGGGGATTGGCCGGTGGAAAGGGTCGGGCAGATCGGTGGCGAAGAAGATGGACAGGTTCCATCTGGAGGTGAACAGGAGATGGGATGAGAGGAAGGTTTGGGTGTGGAAATGAGCCCAGGGGTGGGGAGATTTTAAAACTGGTGAATTCTATGTTTAGGCCAATGGGCTGTAGGCTCCCAAGGCGGACTATAATGTGTTGCTCCTCCAGTTTGTGTGTGGCATCATTGCTGCACTGGAGGAAGCCCAGGATGGACGTGTCACCCAGGGAGTGAGGGGGAGTTAAAATGGTTGGCAACCTGAAGGTGTTGTTGATTAGCAAGGAGATGCTGGCGCATTGCTGTGAGCATGGACCTGTGGATCCACTACTGTTACTTCCTTTTTGACAAATGCTAGACTTAGGTCACTATTCCAGAAGGATTCTCTGACCTTATTTTTCTCTTTTAAAAAAAACTTCACAAATGTGACTGAAACCTACTTGCTTTCATTTTGAAATCCAAATTCTAATCTTAATATATGTTAATTTGATACCTTTCATCACCCTCAATGCTTTTCTCAGAATCCTGGAACTCCCTCCCTAACAGCACTGCACTCCAAGGACTACAGCAGTTCAAAAAGGCAGCTCACTACCACTTTCCCAGGACAACGAATGCTGGCCTAGTTCATGTTATCAATACCACAAGATGCTGATGAAGTGCTTGTATTGGCCCACCCCCCTTCCCCCCCCAAAACTCCAATTTCATGGCCTACTGGCTGTGTCATTGGCTGACAGGGCAGCAGTGGTCAGGTGATTAATGCCACTCAAACAACCAACTGCCACATACATTTCGGACATATTTGCTTGCTGTATTTACCAACCATGTTCTATGTTCACAGCATGCCTGGAGGCTCAGCGTCCTACCCCTTCAGCTACACTGAGATCTCAGTGACAGCTGATTGTGAATTGGACTTTTAGACCAGGCTGCAAAGATGTTTCCAGGCTCTCTGTGTTGGATAAACAACTTGACCCGAATTTGAAGGCACTGCCCAGTGAAAGTCCAAAGTGCAATGTTGTGAATAGAAATGTGTCACTGAGATCCAGCCATTGAAGACAACACCAGGTTCTTGAGGGTCTTGATGCAATGGAGGCATCAGTTGAATACTGGGTCAATGCTTTGAGACATTGGCTGCTCCAGAGATGAGATAGAGCCACATGGGGTGAGTATAGTGAACATGTTGAGGACATTGGGGCATTGAAAGTATTACCCAGTGCAAAGGGTGTACCATCACAGGCTCAGCTTTGTTGAAATGTCTTCACACCAAGTGCCTATGAAGACTGTACCTCTCCAGGGTGCACAGGTAAATGCCATGTGGAAGCAGCAGGCATGCAATGGCTATTGCCTTAAAGATGAGATTGGGCATATGGCCCTTTTACATGCGGTTTATGCCATGGACCATCTGGAGATCTATGTGGTATGTGGCCAGCAGCCTTCAGGGTTGACAAGAGGTCTCAAACACCCTAAACCATCAGACTGGACAATAATAGCAAGTTCACAGCTGGTCAGGCTGAGAGAGTGATCAATAATAGCTCGATTTCCTGAGGTGTAGGACTATTGAATCCACATCCTGAAAAGTCTCTAACACCTCTATGGAGATGTCCTTACTCATATCCCCTTCCTGCCAACCCTAAATTACTAGCCCCCTCTCTGCCTGACATTGAACTGTGATTGTACCCCACCACAGATAAAATTCAGGCAAACATTGTAGGTCTTTCATGTGAGCCTGAGAACTAAGGGAAATTAGAAATGCAGCACATTGTGAGCAAGGGATAGGAGGAGGGAGAGCAGCAAAAAGAGGGACGGTCCATGACAGGATAGAGGCCAGGTGGTTTGATGATGCAAGTAGAAACCGAGATGCAATAAGAGAGGTGAGGATGAGACAAGCAAAGCTGTGAGCGGCTGTTGACTGAACATAGAGATGACAGAAAAGATCAAACCAGCAGAAAAGTGAAATAAAAGATGGCACAGATCATAAGACTGTTTTGTGCCGAAAATTCAATTTGTGTCTTTTCTGCGGAGTTTGAACACAGAGGACCATATCTGTCTGCTCTTGGGGATGGATTAAGATATATGTTAGCTAGCATCATGTCGCCTTGTGATTGTATACATGTGTGTTACCAGGTGCATTTCCCACAAGTAATGAGTCACATTTTTGCATAAGATGGTGATTATTTCTTTATCTCTCTTTGTATAGGTCAGTGCTGAGGTTATAATTATTTACAATGTATGTTTAAGCGACTCTTGGATAGGCACATGGAGAATAGTAAAATGTAGGGTATGCAGGGTAGTTTGATCTTCGTAGGATAATAGGTCGGCACAACATCGTGGGCCGAAGGGCCTATACTATGCTGTACTGTTCTATGTTCTATGTTAATGACTTGGATAAGGAAAGTGAATGCATTGTGGCCAAGTTTACAGATGATACAAAAATAGCTGTAAGGCAAATGTGAGGCTGACACAAAGAATATACAAGGGAATATAGATAGGCTGTTATCGAATCATAGAGTGATAGAAATGTACAGCATGGAAAGAGACCCTTAGATCTAACTCGTCCATGCCAACCAGATACCCTAAAATAATCCAGGCCCATTTGCTAGCATTTGGCTCATACCCCTTTAAACCCTTCCTATTCATATGCCCATCCAGTTGCCTTTTAAATATTGTAATCGTAAAAAAGTTGCCCTTTTAAATCTTTCCCCTGTCACCTTAATCCTATACCCTCTAGTTTTGAACTCCCTTACCCTGGGGAAAAGACCTTGATTATTCATCCTATCCATGCCCCTCGTGATTTTATAAACTTCTATAAGGTCACACCTCAGCCTCCAATGCTCCAGGGAAAATGGCCCCAGCTTATTCAATTCTCCCTATAACTCAACCCCATCAACTCTGACAAGTTGACAAAAAAACTTGGCAGATAGAATATGTGTGGGAAAATGTGAGGTTATGCACCTTGGCTGGAAGAATAGACAGCTGAATATTGTTTAAATGAAGAAAGACTGCAGAAAGCTATATGGTAGAGATCCTTGTCATAAGATCCTTTTCTTATATCACAAAAAGCTAGTGTTCATGTTTAGTGGATTAATAGGGAAGACAAAAGGAACGTTAACTTTTATTTCAAAGAAATAGAATATAAATAGGAGGCTTTGGTAAAACTGTACAAAGCACTAGTCAAACCACAGCTAGAATGCTGTGAACAGTTTTGGGCCTCTTTTCTAAGATATAATGGTATGGGAAGCAGTCAGGAGAAGGTACACTCGGCTGATAGCAGGCATGGAGTAACTATTTTATGAGGAGAGCTTGAATAGGTTGGGCATGTTCCTGTTGGAGTTTAGAAAAATGAGAGATGACCGTATTGAAACATTCAAGATTCTGAGGGGACTTGACCATGTGGATGCAGAGAGGTTGTTTCCTCTTATGGAAGAATCTTGAACCAGAGGGAATAATCTCAGAATAAGGAGCTGCACATGAGGAGGAATTTCTTCTGAGTACATTGGACCTGAAATTCTTTACCACAGGGTTGTTGAGGCTGGGTCATTAAGTGTATTCAAGGCTGTGAAAGACAGATTTTTAATAAGTAAGAGAATCAAGGTTTATGGAAAAAAGGCAAGAAAAGCGGAGTTGAGGAATATCAGATGAGCCATGATTTCACCGAATGCAGAGCAATTCAGTGGGCTGAATGGCCTACTTCTCCTCCTATGTCTTATAGTTTCATAGCATAATTACAATTGTGTGTGTGTGTGTGTGTGTGTGCGCGCACATTTCTAGGGTACCTCCAGAGTTGTTTGAAGGGTGGACAGGGGAACTTAATTGAGAGGAAGGCAAACATTCAGTCCCCCGATGGACAGGTTAAATCTTTGCTCTTCTTTTTCTCAGAACCTCTCAGCATTGAGGACCAGTTCCGAAGTGAAGCAGCCGCACTGGCTGACACTAGGCTGGAGTTGATTCAAGTGACACCACAGAATAATTACAGATAAAGGGGGGAAGGGATGTTAGGTGTTAAACTGAAAGGGCATGTTGTTGGATTGATGCCAGAAAGATCCTGAGGAATAGAGGTAGACAACTGGGACACAGGGGAGAGTGACACTGATTGGGGCAAGGGGCATCACGAAGGAAGGAACTGCACACTGATAGTTGACAGCACAATGGGATAATGAGGGGAGCTGGTGAGGGTGAAGAGGCAGGACAAGGGGGCAGAATGGGAGAAAGAACAATGGCAAGGCTGAAGGTAGGCATGGGGAAAGGAACGGATATGCGTTCAAAGGGAACTATAGGAGGGTCAAGAGAAATGGTGAATGGGGTCACAGTGACTGAGGAGATTGAAACCTGACAGGGGGGTCCACCAGAGGAAAGAAAACCATCTCCAGTAATGGGGGGGAACAGTGTAGCAGAGAGGGAGAGGATTCAAGGATGAAGAAATTGGAAAGAAAAATAAATTCAGAGGAGGTTGTATCCATGCAGTATACATGCAGCATTCTCGTCTTCAGGCAAGTCCATATTGAGTCTAGGCCCGAAACGTCAGCCTTCCTGCTCCTCTGATGCTGCTTGGTGTGCTGTGTTCATCCAGCTCTACACCTTGTTATCTCCATATTGAGTCCTTTAGTGAGAATCCACAGCAAAAACAAGGAGGGGCCTGAGCTCTCTTTGCACAAGTTCATGCACAGCACAGACTGCCAACTATGTGCAAAGTGAAGAGAAGCAAAAAATAACACACTGCACTAGCACTCAATAAGGACTTCAGGCTGAAGTGAATCACTCACTGCAGTAGGAAGGCTCCCACTCTGGGGTGGGGAGGCCGGTGGTGGTGAGAGAGCCAGGGTGTACCAAAATGGTGCATACAGAGAGGGGACGTAGCAAAAGCGGGTATAGAGAGAATTATACCAAGAGGGGATATATCAAGGGGGGTACACTAAGAGGTGTTGTACTGGGAGGTGTGCCAAGAAGGGGGTTTACAGGAAGAGGGTGCACTTTGAGAAGGTGTACTTGTGACATTGAAGCTCCCTGCAGATGTGTGTACTGCTGTGTTGGAGATACCTTCACATGACTCGAGACACTGTCACTACATCTGCCACCTCGTGCAGGCAGATTTACAGCCCAGTTTGGGAGGCAGCACAAAAATCACAGCAACAATGAACCTCCTCACCTCTGAATCCTTTCAAACTACATATAGAGAGCTGTGTGGTATCTCCTGATCAGGACCTCACTGTGCACTTATTGAATTACAGGAAGACAGGACAGTTTGTCCAGTCCATCAATGACTGAGCTGCCTAAAGCATCAGGTTTACAGTCATCCTTAGGGGACAGAGGGCCAGCGGCTACTCACGTAATGTTCAGAGCACCCTGGCATCATCCACCCAGATTCCTGATCAGGAAGGGATTTGAGTCCTCAGTATCCCACATCTCATGAGTCAACAAAATAAAAGCTTACTAATGTTGTATTTGGTTCCCTCATCTGGGTCATTTTCACATACTGCAAATAGCTGGGATCCAAGCACTGATCCTTGCAATATCTCACCAGTCACTGCCTACCACCCAAAAAGAGTCACATTTACGGCCACTCTCAGTTTCCTGTCTGTCAACCAATTCTCAATTGATGTCAGTATATTACCTCGTATTAACTTTGTCTTATTAATTTTGTCAACGTATTAACTTTGTCAACCTCTTATGAGAAACCTTACCAAAAGATTTCTGAAAATCTAAATACACCACATCCAATAGTTCTTTTTTATCTATTCTACTTATTGCATCTTCAAGAAAACTCTGGTAAATTTATCAAGCATGATTTTTTTGCTTTTCATAAACTCATTTGTCCAATCCTGTTTATATTTTGCAAATATTCTGTTATCGTGTATTTTACAATGGATTTGAGCATTTTCCCCATTACTGACGTGAGGCTAACGGCTCTATAATTTTGATTTCTTTCTCTCGCCGCCAACTTTTAAGAAGTGAGGTTGCATTTTTCACTCTCTAGTTTGTAGGGCCTGCTCTAGAATCTATAGAATTTTGGAAGATGACCACCAATGCATTTAATATTTCCAGGTCCTCTTCCGTTAGTATTCTGAAATGTAGATTATCAGGCCTTGGGGATTTGTTAGCCTTTAACCCTCTTATTCTCCTCAGCACCACTTTCTCACCGATGCTGGTTTTCATTAATTACACCCTCTCCATAGACCCTTGGTTCCCTAAAATTTCTGGGAGGTAATCTGGGGTCTCCGTTGTGAAGGCGGAACCAAAATTGCCTGGGTATCGGCCATCTGAGGAGATAAAGGTTCTGAGGAGAAGTGTTTCGGTTTCATCAAAGATAGTCAGTGAAAGACAATATGTCATGATATGAGAAAACAAGGTGTAGAGCTGGATGAACACAGCAGGCCAAGCAGCGTCAGAGGAGCAGGAAAGCTGACATTTCGGGTCTAGACCCTTCCTCAGAAATGCGGGAGGGGAAGGGGATTCTGAAATAAATAGGGAGAAAGGGGGAGGCAGATAGAAGATGGATAAAGGAGAAGATAGGTGGAGAGGAGACAGACAGGTCAAGGAGGTGGGGTTGGAGCCAGTAAAGGTGAGTGAAGGTGGGGAGTTAGGGAGGGGATAGGGAGGTCCAGGGAGGATGGTCAGGTCAAGGAGGCGGGATGAGGCTAGTAGGTAGGAGTTGAGGATGGGGCTTGAGGTGGGAGGAGTGGAGAGGTGGGACGACAGGTTAGGGAGGCAGGTACGAGCTGGGCTGGTTTTGGGAAGCGGTCGGGGGAGGGGAAATTTTGAACCTTGTGGAGTCCACATTGATACCATTGGGCTGCAGAGTTCCCAAGTGAAATATGAGATGCTGTTCCTGCAACCTTCAGGTGGCATCATTGTGGCACTGCAGGAGGCCCAGGATGGACATGTCATCTAAGGAGAGGGAGGGGGAGGTGAAATGGTTCACAACTGGGAGATGCAGTTGTTTGTTGCGAACCGAGCGTAGGTGTTCCACAAAGCGGTCCCCAAGCCTCCGCTTGGTTTCCCCGAGGTAGAGGGGAACACAACGGGAACAGCGGATACAGTATACCACATTAGCAGATGTGCAGGTGAACATATGTTTGATGTGGAAGGTCTTCTTAGGGCCTGGGATGGGGATGAGGGGGGAGGTGTAGGGACAGGTGTAGCACTTCCTGCGGTTGCAGGGAAAAGTGTCGGAGGTGGTGGGGCTGGTGGGGCTGGTGGGGAGTGTGGAGCGGACGAGCCAGTCCCAGAGAGAGTGGTCCCTCAGGAAAGCAGATAACGTTGGGGAGGGAAAAATGTCTTTGGTGGTGGGGTCGGATTGCAGATGGTGGAAGTGTCGGAGGATGATGCGTTGGATCCGGAGATTGGTGGGGTGATACGTGAGGACGAGGGGGATTCTGTTTTGGTTGTTATTGCGGGGAGGGGGGTATGAGGGATGAGTTGCGGGAAATGTGAGAGACACGGTCGAGGGCGTTTTCAACCACTGTGGAGGAGAAGTTGCGGTCCTTGAAAAATGAGGACATCTGGGATGTCCAGCAGTGGAATGCCTCATCTCGGATGCAGATGCAGCGGAGGCAAAGGTATTGGCAATAGCGGATGGCCTTTTTGCAGGAAGGTTGGTGAGAGGTGGCGTACTCTAGGTAGCCCACAGCTACCCAACTACACATTTCTGAAGAAGGGTCTAGACCCGAAACGTCAGCTTTCCTGCTCCTCTGATGCTGCTTGGCCTGCTGTGTTCATCCAGCTCTACACGTTATTACCTCAGATTCTCCAGCATCGGCAGTTCCTACTATCTCAGGTCATGATATGATACGTGTATGACTGACATACCTGTGATACATGTGATTAACATGTCTTTCCTTGTGTTTCTGTGTGCAATTATCATGTGTTTCTCAGTATGTTTTGGTGTGTGATTGATGTGTGACGCATTTCCTAGCGTGTTTCCTGTGTGATTAACACTTGTTTCTCAGTGTGTTTCTGTGCACGATTAGCACATGTTGCCGAGTATGTTTCTGTGATTTTAGGTTAAAGTACTTGTTTTTCTTTTTCCCACAGGGCTTGCTTTGACTCTCTCCAGATACAACATCTTACAATTTGGTTAACAATTGACTACATCTCAGACGTCATTTATATTCTTGACATCTTTGTCAGACTCAGGACAGGTTTGTGCCCGTAGTTTTGCGCAAACAATCACTTTTTTCACTTGTGTTGCTTTGTGGTGTCAAACACTGCCATCAGCCAGAGCTGTCCAGTGTAAAAACTGCTCAGTGAGTGTGATACTGCAGTGTTGACAGTGACAGTGAGCATACTACAATGTTGACAGTGAGGATACTGCAGTTTTGATAGTGACAGTGGGGATTCTGCAATGTCAGTAGTGACTGTTGGGATACTGCGGTTAAACTGCAACAGTGGGAATACTGCAGTGTCCCCAGTGACAGTGCGATACTTCAATATTGTCAGTAATGGTGTGATATGCAGTGCCGTGAGTGACAGTACAATATTGCAGTATCGATAGTGACAGTATGACACTTCATTGTTATCAGTGACATTGAAATACTGCAATATTATTAGTGACTGTGAGGACACTTCAGTGTTGAAGGTGACAGAGTGATACCCCACTGTCAACAGTGGTGGTGAGAATAATGGTGCTGAGGAAACTAATGGGGTTAAAGGCTGACAAATCCACAAGGCCTGATAATTTATATTGCAGAATACTAAAGGAAGGGGCCTGGGAAATATTAGATGCATTGGCGGTCATCTTCCAAAATTCTATAGATTCTAGAGCAGGTCCTACAAACTGGAGAGTGAAAAATGTAACCTCGCTGTTTAAAAGTTGATGGAAAGAAAAACAAACAGAATTATAGTCCAGACATAACAGGGTGTAGAGCCGGATGAACACAGCAAGCCAAGCAGCATCAGAGGAGCAGGAAGGCTGACGTTTCGGGCCTAGACCCTTCTTCAGAAATGGGGGAGGGGAAGGGGATTCTGAAATAAATAGGGAGAGGGGGGAGGCGGATAGAAGATGGATAGAGGAGAAGATAGGTGGAGAGGAGACAGACAGGTCAAAGAGGCGGGGATGGAGCCAGTAAAGGTGAGTGTAGGTGGGGAGTTAGGGAGGAGACAGGTCAGTCCAGGGAGGACGGACAGGTCAAGGGGGCTGGGATGAGGTTAGCAGGTAGGAGATGGGGATAGGGCTTGAGGTGGGAGGATGGGATAGGTGGGAGGAAGGACGGGTTAGGGAGGCGGGGACAAGCTGGGCTGGTTTTGGGAAGCGGTAGGGGGAGGGGAGATTTTGAAGCTTGTGAAGTCAACATTGATACCTTGGGCTGCAGGGTTCCCAAGCAGAATATGAGATGCTGTTCCTGCAACCTTCGGGTGGCATCATTGTGGCACTGCAGGAGGCCCAGGATGGACATATTGTCTGAGGAATGGGAGGGGGAGTTGAAATGGTTCACGACTGGGAGGTGCAGTTGTTTAGTGCGAATCGAGCGTAGGTGTTCTGCAAAGCGGTCCCCAAGCCTCTGCTTGGTTTCCCTGATGTAGAGGAGGACACAACGGGAACAGCGGATACAGTATACCACATTAGCAGATGTGCAGGTGAACATCTGCTTGATGTGGAAAGTCTTCTTGGGGCCTGGGTTGGGGGTGAGGGGATAGGTGTAGGGGCAGGTGTAGCACTTCCTGTGGTTGCAGGGAAAAGTGCTGGGTGTGATGGGGCTGAAGGGGAGTGTGGAGCGAACAAGGGAGTCCTGGAGATGGTGGTCCCTCCGGAAAGCAGACAAGGGTGGGAAGGGAAAACTGTCTTTGATGGTGGGATCGGATTGCAGATGGCGGAAGTTTCGGAGGATGATGCGTTGGATTATATTTGCAAAATATAAACAGGATTGGACAAGTAGGTTTATGAAAAACAAAAAAATCATGCTTGATAAACCTACAACCTACATTTTTTTGAAAATGCAATAAGTGGAATAGATAAAGAAAAACTAGTGGATGTGGTGTATTTGGATTTTCAAAAAGCTTTTGCAGTGTTGATAGTGACAGGGGGGATACTGCAGTGTTGTGAGTAACAGTGAGGATGCTGCATTGTTGTTAGTGATAAAAGGGACGCTGCAATGTTGATAGTGACAGAACATAGAACCGTGCTGCACGTGCACATGCCCTTCGGCCCAACATGTCTGTGCCGACCACGATGCTATTCTAAATGAATCCAAATGCCTACTCACAGTCTGTATCTCTCCATTCCCTGCCTGTTCATGTATCAGTCTAAATGCCTCTTAAACTTTGCTGTCATATCTGCCTCCTTCACTTCCCTTGGCAGCACATTCTCGTCACCTATCATCTTCTGTTTAAGAATTTTTTTTGCGCATCTCCTTTGAACTTTCCCTCTTACACCTGTGCCTCCTAGTATTTGAAATCTCCTCCCTGGGAAAAAGAATCTGTCTCTCTACCCTGTCCATGCCTCTTGTGATTTTATATACTTCTATCAGGTTGCCCTTCAGCCTCCAATGCTTTAGTGAAAACAATTCACGTTTGTCCAACCTCCCCTTAAAGCTAATACGCTCCAATTAAGGCAACACCTTGGTAAATCTCTCTGCACTCTCTTCAAGACCTCCACATCAAAAACTGCACAAGTACTCCAAATGTGGCCTAACTTAAGTCTTATACAGTTGCATGGGGCTGGATGAACACAGCAGGTCAAGCAGCATCATAGGAGCAGGAAAACTTGA
>JAHRHZ010000267.1:455951-562285 GCA_024137785.1 Ginglymostoma cirratum
GAATTTTCTGATGAAGGGTCTAGGCCCGAAACGTCAAGTTTTCCTGCTCCTATGATGCTGCTTGGCCTGCTGTGTTCATCCAGCCCCATGCCTTGTTATCTCGGATTCTCCAGCATCTGCAGTACCTTTTATCTCTGAAGGTATGTTCAAACTGGCTTCGCTCTAGTTGAATTATTAACAGTGTTTGTTTATTTCTGGGCAGGATTTCTAGAACAGGGTCTGCTGGTTAAAGACTTGAAGAAGTTACAAGATCATTGTATAAATACCCTGCAGTTTAAGTTGGATGTATTTGCAGTTTTACCCACCGACCTGGGTTACTTGGCAGTAGGATTCCATTACCCAGAGCTTCGATTCAATCGCCTGCTGAAATTTCCACGGGTGTTTGAGTTTTGTGATCGGACAGAGACCAGAACAAATCACCCAAATATCTTTCGAATTGGCAACCTGCTGCTCTATCTGCTGATCATCATTCACTGGAATGCCTGCCTTTACTACGCCATCTCCAAAAGCATTGGCTTTGGCTCAGATAGCTGGGTCTATCCCAACATCTCAGACCCTTACCATGGTTACCTGGCAAGAGAATATATTTACTGCCTGTACTGGTCGACGCTGACGCTCACTACTATAGGGGACACCCCAGCACCAGTCCTCGATGTGGAGTTCTTGTTTGTGGTGTTTGATTTCCTGGTGGGAGTGCTGATCTTTGCCACCATTGTGGGTAATGTAGGGTCAATGATATCCAACATGAATGCAAGCCGTGCAGATTTCCAGGCCAAGGTTGATGCCATCAAGCACTACATGCAGTTCCGAAAGGTCAGCAAAGAGGTGCAGACCCATGTTATTAAATGGTTTGATTATCTCTGGGCGAACAAGAAAACTGTTGATGAATGTGAAGTGCTGAGAGGTCTGCCAGACAAACTGAAGGCAGAAATTGCCATCAATGTACATCTGGACACTCTCAAGAAGGTGAGAATCTTTCAGGACTGTGAGGCTGGCCTCCTCGTGGAGTTGGTGCTGAAGCTCACACTGCAGGTTTTCAGCCCTGGGGATTACATCTGTCGCAAGGGAGACGTTGGGAAAGAGATGTACATCATCAAGGAAGGAAGGCTGGCAGTGGTGGCAGATGATGGGGTGACACAGTATGTCACCCTGAGTGCAGGTAGCTGCTTCGGAGAGATCAGTATCTTAAACATCCAGGGCAGCAAAATGGGCAACAGAAGGACAGCAAATATCCGGAGTATTGGGTACTCCGATCTCTTCCGCCTGTCAAAAGATGACCTCATGGAAGCCTTAGTTGAGTTTCCGGAAGCTAAGAAGGTTCTTGAAGAGCGAGGCAAGGAGATTTTGCTAAAAGAAGGATTGCTGGATGAAGGGCATGTGGAGGTGGTCATGGGAGTTAAAGACATGGAGGAAAAAGTAGAAAGACTTGAATCAAACCTTGATTCCTTGCAGACACAGTTTGCCAGGCTGTTGAATGAGTACAACTCAACTCAGCAGAAATTCAAACAGAGAATCACAAGCATTGAAAAGAAACTAATGCAGCTTGATATTGAGTGTGTCTCTGATGGTTTGGACAGTGTGAGTGAGACTGAAAGAAGTAAAAGTGAGAATGATAAGCACTGAAAAAGTTGCTGTGTCCAGTTAAGGTCAGCCTGGGCAAAGGTCAGACATGTTTTCTCAATTTGTTAATATCATTCACACAGGGTTTATTGAACTCTCTGTGCAACTTTATTGGAAAGCAAAGGGAAATTACAAAAGGAATCTACTAAAAATACAAAAATAATGATCAAAATATTCCATAGACACATAAATGATTAAATGACATCAAGATAAGGATAGGCCCTCATTGGAATTACACAACCATCTCTCAGGCAATAACAAATGCCTGAAATAGAAAATTTCTGGGAGATTGGTGGGGTGAATGTTATTCATAAGAGATCAAAAACAGTTATCAAGATGTTTAAAAAGAGAAGACAACTGATAAATTAATCAAATGAAGAGTCTAAAATTCTGGATATAGTGCATCTACTTAGAATTAGAGGTTTGGGAAGGGAAACAGAGGCATGATTTAAGAAAAGGCAATTGTGTCAGATAGCCACTAATATGACACATAAATTTAGAAAGGGGGCTGGAACAAATTCAGACAACAGTTGGTTAGTTAGCTTAACATTGGTGAGAAGGTTATCATCTCTTTACTCAAAGGTGGGATAGGGCGGATGCAAAAATGTAGGAGGTGTCACGTTATTAGTTATTGCAGTAAGGAGGGATGATACCTAGGAAGGGTCATCAAATAAAGCTTTGTTAGTATAACTTCAGAATAAAAAGTATGCAGTCACACAGTTAGGAGTGTATTATAAACTCCCAGTCTGTGGGCAATTGAGGAGTAGATATGTAATCAATTCACTAAGACATAAAAAAAATGATAGAGTAATTACATTAAGGATTTCAAATATCCTATATTAATTAGCATAATCATAATACAAAATATTTAGAGGGGCAGACTTCTTGTAATGCATTCAGGAGAGCTTTTTATGTCAACATAAATGGTCCTACAAGGGACGGCACAGTGCTGGACCTAATTCGGTGAAATGAAGCAAGGTGACAGAGGGTAAGCATTTTACTGAGAGTGACCAATACACTGTATGTTTTAAGTTTATTATGGAAAAGGAGAAAGATGTTCAGCAAAAAAGGGTTTGAACTAAGATAGGGTAGATATTATGAGAGTTATAGAGTCACACAACACAGAAACATATCCATCGGTCCCACTTGTCCATGCTGCCCAGGTTTCCCAAACCAAACTAATCGCGTTTGCCATTGTCTGGCCCATATTCCTCTAAACCTTTACAATTCATATACCTGTCCAAATGTCTTTTAATTATTGTAACTGTGCCTCCATCTACCACTTAATCTGGCAGTTCATTCCATATACCGCTGTCTGCGTGAAAAAGTTTTCGCTCAGGTTCCTTTTAAATCTTTCCCCTCTCACATTAAAACTATGCTCTCTAGTTTTGAATCCCTATAACTCTAGGGTAAAGGTCTTTGCTATTCAACTTATCTATGCTCCTCATGATTTTATTAACTTATATAAGGTCACCCTCAACCTTCTATGGTCCAGGAAAGAAGTCCCAACCTATCCCTATAACACAAACCCTCTGGTCCTGGTGGCGTCCTTGTAAATCTTTTCTGCACCCTTTCTAATTTAATAACATCCTTCCTATAGCAGTGAAACCAGAGCTGTACACAGTACTCCAAAAATAAGACAGAATCTGGCCAAAATTGACTGGGAACAGCTACTGAGGAAAGAATCTTTAGCAAAACAGTGAAAGGCATTCAAAAAGGTGCTGGTGATAGTATAGTCCCAACATGTTCCCTTTAGGGCAAAATGTAAGAGCAACAAGCCCCAGAGGACCCTAGATGTCTAGGAATATTCAGGACAGAATAAAAAGGAAAAGGCAGATGAATAATAGGTGCAAAGGCAGCAAAACAACAGAGGCCCTAGAGAAGTATAGAATGTGTAGCAGAATCTCAAGAAAGCAACTAGGAGAGCAAAGAGGGGGCATAAGAATACAATGGCAGGGCAAAATTAGGACAATTCCCAAAGATATTTTGCAAGTGTATCAACGGCAAAAGAATAACCAAGAAACAGTAGGACCTATTAGGGACCAAGGGGGCAATTTGTCCGTGAGTCCAGAGAACATTACTAAGTGCTAAACAAGTACTTTACATTGTCTTTACTCAGGAGAAGGATGCAAGTACAAAATTTGGGAAGCGGGTCTGTAAGTTTCTTGAGCAGATTGATATCAGGAGTGACGAGCTATTGAAGGGTTCCGGAGGTTTTTAAAGTGGATAAATTCCCAGGTCCAGATGAGTAATATCCTAGGCTGCTTTGGGAGAAGAGAGAGGCAGTAACAGGGTCGTGACCCAAATTTTTAAATCATCTCTGGCAACAGGGTACTGGCATAGGACTAGAGGACAGATAATGCGGTTCCTCGTTACATCAAGGGTGGTAGAGATTGTCTAGGGAACTATAGATTGTGAGTCTGATATCAGTAGTAGGAAACTTGTTAGAGAAAATTAATTTCCATTTAGCGAGGGAAGGCTTGACCAGATATAGCATGGATATGTCAGAGATAGGACATGCCTAATGAATTTGATTGAACTGTTTGAGGGGGTGACCAAATACGCAGATGAAGTTAAGGCATTTGATGTAGTTCATGTGGATTTTGGCATGGCCTTTGAAAAAGACCCACTTGGGAAAGTGATAAACAAAGTAATAGATCATAGGATCCGGAGTAACTTGGCAAGTTGAATCTAAAACTGGCTTAGTGACAGGAGACAGAGGGTAGTGGTAGAAGGCTGTTTGTGTGCCTGGAGACTAGTGTGCAGTGACATACTACAGAGATTAGTGCTGGGTCCCTTACAGGTAATAATATTCGTAAATCGTGTTGATGAGAATGTGGCAGTAAGTTTGTGGATGACAGAAAGATTGGCTGGGCGGATGAGAGTGAGGTCAAAAATCTTAGGTTATGGAAGATATGGCTGGGTTGGTCAGATCAGCAGATCAATGGCAACATTGACAAATGTGAGGTGATGCAGCTTGAGAGAAGTAACAAAACAAGGAGTACCCAATGAATGGAGGGACACTAGAAAGCTCAGAGGAAAGGAGGGATCTTGGAGTGTTTGTCCACAGATCCCTAAAAATGACAAGACAAGCTAATAGAGTAGTTAAAAAAGCATACAGATACTTGTCTTTATCAGTTGGGAGCATAGATTATAAGAACAGGGAGGTCATGTTAGAGCTGTACAAATTTTGGTTGGGTCACAGCTGGGATACTGAGCGCAGTTCCAGTCACTACACTATTGGAAGGGTGCAATTGTACTGGAAGGGGTGAAGAGGAGATTCATCAAGATGATGCCTGGGATGGAGCATTTCAGGTACGAAGACAGACTGGATGAGCTCAGGTTGTTTCCTTTGGAGCAGAAAGGTTGAGGGGGAACCTGACAGAGGTGTGTAAGATTATGAGGGGCATGGACAAGATGAATAGGATGCCTTAATCAAACAGTCAACAACAGGAGAGCACACTTTTAAAGTGAAAGGCAGGTTTAAAGGGAATTGAGAAAACAATTTTTCATGAAGAGGGTAATGGAAGTGTAGAACGCTTTGCTTTGGAGGTAAATGAAACAGGTAACCTATTTGAATGAGCAATTGAAGTGTCATAACATTCAAGGAGATGGTCTTGTGTAGAAAAGTGTGACTAACGTTGGTGGTCATATATTTTTGGTGGTACAGACTCAATGGGCTGAAGGGCTTCCCTTGTACTGTATGATTCTATGATTCAATGATTCAAAGATTCAAGGAAAATCTAGAAACTAAAAATATAGTAAAGATTATTCAGCACAAAATTCAAAAGTGGTCTTGCTGAATTAATGAGTAGATGAGAGTCACAAATATTTTAGTTGTTTCTTTAAAGTTATGGTCAAAAAGAAGTTAAAGCTTTTTTTTAAAAAAAGTTAAACTTCTTTAAAGATGTACTTAGATATGAAAGTGTGTATTTTTTGCCCTTAGAATGTGTGAGTGAATTTAAAAAGTTCATCAGCAAACCTATTCTACTGAAAGGCAAGTTTGCTTTATTCCAGTCCTCTTGCTCTTGAGGTAACTAAAGAAACTATGCTACACACACACACACACACACACACACACACACACACACACACACACAAAAAGATGAATCATAGATAAGAATCAAAACAATAGTTACAGGCAAAAAGGATCAAGGTCAGTCTGTACTGTTTAATGCAGGACTGGTATTCTGAAGTTGGAATGTTGCATTTTCTGGAGTTTCATTAGTGGGAATTTTGTATTGGTCAAGGTGAGAGGGATCACTGGAGACAAAGGGAGCAACCAATGTCAGCCTTGAGCAGCCATGGATCTGACAAAGCACATTAATATTGCTCAGCAAAGATTCTCAATATCCTTCAAATTAAGTACCAATCCAGCAGCACGTCCAGCATCAAGGTGTCAATCATGAAATATTAGCTCGTTGGATGGGGCTTTGACAGTCATTTGATTGACACCAGAGAACTGAAGTAACTTCTCGATTCAAAACTTGCAGGCATGAGACTCACAGGAGGACAGCAGGAATAATTTAAAGATCCTCAAGGCATCTGTGAAGAGGTCAAAAATACCCACCGATTCATGGGAGACTTGTGGCAAACAAAATGGAGAAGTTTCATCAGTAAGGCACTGAACACATTCTGAAATTTGATCAGGAAAGCGCAGAGGTGAAGAGGAGGATCACTCTACCTGACAGTTCAAGCATGTTGAAGAGTCTGTAGATTGTACTTAGCAGTCATTTCAGTATCTGGCAAACTGGGGCGAAAAACTAACTGAGATTACCCAAGGAAAAGAAAGATTCTCAGCCAATGCCTTTCGCTCCTACCACACAAAAGACTGTAAGTTCATTGTCATACCAACCTAGCCTATGAGTTTGCCAGCTTGTGATTAATGATGCAGAGCTATGTGTTATAGACGAGTGTTACTTGGGTGCTAAATTCAGATTAATTATTTCATAAGAAACACTTCTACTTGAAATGCAGCACCCATCTCATCTGTATGCCTTCTAATCCAGGTCTGACAGTTGAAAAACTAATTTAGTGCAAACCTCATTGCCAATTTTTTGAACATACATCAAAAACACAGCATCACTATCACTTAAACATTAGCATTTATCAAACTGTTTCACTTTTTCACAAAGCAAACAATAAAAATTTTCTGTAATACTACAGTGGAGCATTACTGTCACAAGCCAGAAGTACTTGTGGTTTTAAAAAAAATTCCCTGACCAAAAATGCCCACAGGAATCCTTTGAACACCAATCAAATCATTCATCAGCAGAAACATCTGGAGAAGTGTGAAATTTTACATTTGTATTACTCCTACAGGTTATGATTTAATTGCACAAAGCTAAAATGGTAATTGAATTCCTTTAATCCTATTTTACTTCCAGAATGGAGAATAAACATAAAACTGCCTCTTTAAAACCAAAATAATAAATGTAGACAGACAGCAATTCGAACATGTATGCTTGAATACACAAAGTACCCACTGAAAATTTCTAATCCTCATTACTTGGCTCAAGCAAAGTTAATGAAATCAAACTCCCTCTTCATAGTTAAGGTAACTTCCAGTGTTTGAGTGTCTGTGTTGAAACGTGCTTTTCCGTTCTTACTATCCACTGAATGAGGCAGGTGCAATCCCAGTTTACTGCAAAACAATAGAAATAACGACAGTAAGATGACAGACTGAGGACAGCTATTTTATAAATCTACAAATGAGCATTAAGTTTGAGAATACTACCATCAGAGATGCCTTCGTTCCTCACTCTCTGGCTATGAATCTCCCTTCTCTCACCTTGCTCTCTGTGATCAGAGACCTCTGCTCCCCTTCTCTGTGATCAGAAATCACCATCACTCCTGCTCCATGCCTACTGTCGAGTACAGGAGCAGGGATGTCTTGCTGCAACTGTGTAGGGCCTTAGTAAATTTTGTGTGCAGCTTAGGTCTCCTTATCTGAGGAAGATATGGAGAGAGTGCAATGAAGGTTCACCAGATTCCTGGGATGGCAAGACTGACGTATGAATGGAGGCTGGATCAGTCAAGATTGTATTCACCGGAGTTTAGAAGAATGAGAGAGAGTCTCAAGGAAACCTACAAAATTCTAATCGAACTAAACAGGGTAAATGTAAACAGGAAATGCTGGAGGAACTCGGAACGTATAGCAGCATGTGTGGAGAAAAGATATAGTAAGACTATAAGATATACGAGCAAAATTACACCATTCAGGTCATTGATTCTACTCCACCATTCGATCATGGTTGACAGGTTTTTCAAACCCATTCTCCTGCTTTCTCCCCATAACCCTTCATTACTTTACTAAGCAAGAACATATCTATCTCAGTCTTAAATACACTCAATGATTTAGCCTTCACAGCGTTCTACAGAAATGAGCTCCACATATGAACCAGCCTCCAGTTGAAAAATTCCTCCTCATCTCAGTTCTAAAGAGTTGCGCCTTCAGTCTGAGGCTGTGCCCTTGGGTTCTAGTGCAAACATATTCTCCACGTCCACTAGATCCAGACCTCTCAGTATTCTGTAATCTTCAATGAGATTCCCCCTCATCCTTCTAAACTCCATCAACTAGAGAGTCCTCAACCATTGCTCATATGGTGACCTTTCCGGGACCATTCTTGTAAACCTCCGCTAGACATCCTCCAACACCAGCACATCCTTCTTTAGATATGGGGTCCGAAACCCGCTCACAATATTTCAAATGTGTTTTGGCCAGAACCTTTTACAGGCTCAATAGTACATCTCTGCTCTTGTAATGAATACAAACATTGCATTTGTCTTCCTAACTGTCAAGTGAACCTGCACGTTAACCTTAAGAGAATCCTGAACTAGGACTCTTAGTCCCTTTGTACTTTAGGCTTCTGAAGCCTTTCTTCATTTAGAGAATAGTCTACACCTCTCGAGGTTACAGTCCTCGGCACAGACACAGACTCTCAACCTCACAGCAGACCCAGCGAGGCGGTCTCCCAGCTTGACATGGTGGTGTCCCGGCCCAGCGTGGCAGTCTCTTGAGCCGATGTGGTGGTCTCACGGTGGCCGATGTGCTATTTGCTCAGTGGCATGTAGCTATGTCCTGGCCTGACATGGCGGTTTCCCAGCTTGATGTGGCAGTGTCCCGGCCTGGCTTGGCAGTCTCCTGGCCCGGTAGTCTTTTGGCCCGGCGTGGCAGTTTCTTGGCCTAGTGTCCCGATCTCCCAGCCTGATGTGGTGGTCACTTGGCAGCATATGGTGGTTGCTCAACCTGGCATGGCAGTCTTTCGGCGGCCTGTGGCCATCTTTTGGCCTGGTGTGCTCTCAGCACGGACTTCCAAGGTGACTCCAGAGCGGTCTGCTGGCCTCAAGAGCCTCAAAGTGAAACTCCGCAGTCTGAAGTCAAGGCCCAGTGTGCACTGGAGACTAGATGCCGGCATGGATTGTGTTGGAAGGACTGTTGTTTTAATGTCAGATTCCTGCAGCATGGAAACAGACCTTTGGGTCCAACTAGTCCATGCCAAACACATTCCCAAACTAAACTAGTCCCACATGGCAGCGGTTAGCCCATATCCCTCCAAGCATTTCCTATTCATGTACTTATCCAAGTATCTTTGAAACATCCACCACTTTCTCTGACATTCATTCCACTCATAAAAAGGTTGCCCGTCATGTCCTTTTTAAATCTCTTTCTCTTCTCACCTTAAAATATGCCCCCTAATTCTGAACTCACCCACCCTACGGAAAAGACTCTTATCATGCCAGATTTCCAGAATCTGCAGTATTGCCTTTGGAAAGCACTTAGCAGCTAAACTGCGAGATCCTAAAGTTAACAGCCTAGCAGATATGAAGTGAAAAATTCCAAATTTAAATTAACTCAGAAACACAAGTCAACACTTTAAAGTATTGCAGTCCAACTACTTAACATGCACTAGCTGCTTAACCATTTAGATTTACTGCAGAACAAAAGCTTCAACAAATAAAAATAACATCATCGTTATTGTGGCTCGAATACCTCAGATTATATATTATTTGATGGCAAGGAAAACTATTTGCCATGTGTCAGTTAAGAACTCTGAAAGTTTACAAATTTTCTAAGTTTATATTGACTTGCACCTGTTTCCAAAAGAGTGTAATCTCCGACTCACTACTAAATACCATGAAAATATTTTGCTGCTGTATTTTGGAATGTAGCTGTCACATCTGCACCTATTCTAAGGACAAGACAAAATTTTGCTTGTGTTTAGAATAATTTTTACACCTAATCACAACAGACTGTTGTTCTGAACTTTTCATTTCTCTATTTTCTAATTTATTCCTACGTTATGCAATGTTGGACCTTTTATTTCTTTATTTTCTTAACTTTTTTTCTTAATTTTTTCCTAAGAACTTGGACAGAAGATCTGTACTGAGGTACTTTGGACCTAAGATGGCACCGCAAGTGGCAACTTGTAAACATTTCACTGCACTCATTTGAGTATATGTGACAATAACGCTAATTTATTTCTATTCTTCCTAATAATCTCATATCCTCACAATTTCTCACACTGTAGTCTATCTGCCACTTCTTTGCCCATTCTCCTAACCTGACCAAATCCTTCTGCAGCCTCAAGACTACCTGTCCCTCCACCTAGCTTTGTGTCATCTGAAAACTTAGAAACAATGCCTTCAGTTCCTTTGTCTAAATCATTAGCGTATAATGTGGATAGTTGTGGTTCGAACATGGACCTCTGTGGAACTTCAACAGTCACCAGCTACCTTCCCGAAAAAGACCCCTCTATCTCGCTCTCTGCCTTCTGACAGTACCTCATTCCTTAGCAGCCTCCTGTGCAGCACTTTGTCAATGACTTTCTGGAAATCCAAATAGATCATGTCCACTGGCTTTCCTTTGTCTAACTTGTTCATTACTTCCTCAAAGAATTCTAACAGATTTGTCAGGCATGACCTCCCCTTGATGAAATCATGCTGGCTCAGCCCTATTATCCTGCAATTCCAAGTACTCCACAATCTTATCCTTAACAATGGGCTCTAAAATTCGACCAACGATACAGGTCAGGCTAACCAGCTTATAATTTCCTGTCTTCTGCCTCCCTCCCTTCTTAAACGGGGCGGGGGGGTACCTTAGCCACTTTCTAGTCCCCTGAGACCCACCCCTATTCCCCAATGATTCCAGAAAGATCACCACCAATGCCTCTACTATCTCCTCAGCTATTTCCTTCAAAACTCTGGGGTCTAGTCCATCTGGTCTGGGTGATTTGTCCACCTTCAGACTTTTCAGCTTCCCCAGCACTTTCTCCTTAGTGATAGCCACTGTACTCATCACTGCCCCCTGACTCCCATGATGGTTTGATATGCTGCTGATATCTTCCACCAAAAAGACTGTTGCAAAATACCAATTCAGTTCTCCCACTATTTCCCTATTCTCCATTACTACTTCTGCAGCCTCATTTTCCAGTGGTCCAATGTCCATTCTTGCCTCTTTCTTTTTTTTTATATTTCTAAAAGAACTCTTGCACTTTTCTTTTATATTATTAGATTTAAGCAGAAGGGCCACTATACCTGAAACATTTAACTCTGTTTTCTCTCCACAGAACCTGCAAGACCTGTTGAGTTTCTCTACCAATTTCTGTTTTTGCTTCAGATTTTCTCCATTTGCAGTTCATGTTTTACTAAATGACGTCTTTTATTGTTTTCTAGCTTGGGAGATTTTTGATTAAGCACAGTGTAACAGGGCAAATAATTAGCTGAAGGATCGAATAGGCCAAGGACATGTTGCTCCTCTCTATCTAAAGGGCAAGACCTCAGTATTCTTTGGTCATCTTCTGCCTGACATTGGGTGGTAGGGAATTAATACTCACAGAAGGGGGCTTCAGTCAGGCAGAAGATAGAAACTGGAGTGCTAATAGGTTTCAAGACAACTAATAGAAAGATGAAATTTAGCAAAAATAAGAAGGGATGCAGCAGAGGACTTAAAGGGATGGTTGACAGAAAAAGATGAAGGCCCAGCAAAGCTTATGCTATCAGTCTTAAATATAGATACAAACAAAAATGCAATTATACAATGCCTTCCCCCCCATTGAATCACTCAAAGCACTTTACAAACTATGAAGTACTTTTGATTTGCTGGAATACACTTATTATCATGTAGTGAATGCAGTAGGCAATTTGCATGTTGTGCCGACCTATTATCCTACTAAGATCAAACTACCCTGCATACCCTACATTTTACTATCCTCCATGTGCCAATCCAAGAGTCGCTTAAAAGTCTCTAAAGTATCTGACTCCATTACCACTGCCGGCAGTGCATTCCACTCACCCATCACTCTCTGTGTAAAGAACCTCCATACCTTCCTCCAATCACCTTATAATTATGCTCCCTCGTAATAGTCATTTCCGTCCTGGGAAGAAGTCTCTGACTATCCACTCTATCTATGCCTCTCATCATCTTGTACACAAGGATATGCTTCGATCACAAGGATAAATGCCGGATTCATTCAAATTCTCAACATTGCATCTTAAGAAGACCAGCTCCATTACACTGGTAAATCAATTTATTTTCTAACCAAACATAATCAGAATCGAGTATCTGAATGTGTTAAATTGACGAGAGGCTGAGTGTCGTTTTGTCAGATTTGGGCTGTGATCACCAGAGCAAGTTGAGAAAGCAGCACTTGCCTTGTGTCTCTTCATCCACAGCCTCAGGTGGACTTTCTGACATTTCACAGGAAGGCCTTACTTCAGCAATGTCTCTCACTTACTAGTCAGGCGATCGAAGAGCAAGAAAGCGTTCTTTAATGTCCAGAGTGACATCTGCTGGTTTGCAATCTGGCAGCTTGATTTTTATCTGAAAAACAGTTATGAAAATAAAAATCAAAAGTTGTCTACAGTAAATTCAACAATTCAAAAAACTGAAATAATTTCAGTATTTTTGTTTCTATTTGCTTCTTTTATTCATCCCAACCATCCTCAAGAAATACATAGAGGTATTTCACATCAAAGTATTGGCACTGCCTGCATCACATGCCCTTGTATAATCCAAATATCAAAATGAAGTTTGTATCACTTGATTTGTGAAAGGAGCTGATGCCTGCTGCGTATATCGTCAATTCAGAGATGAATATCCACACAGCACCAAGATGTCACAAGACCAAAACAGCCCAGAGGAAGTAAATCAACGTTTCCGCCCTAAGGCAGCCAGGATACAAATAGGAATTCCATGTGCATATCCAAACTAGAAAAGCTTTAAACATTCAACTCAATTCCAGAATTCCAGAACAGTGTGAACAAGTGAGGTTAGCTGTACTAGACATTAAGGCCTAGACCACTGGGATTGAGCACCATCATTACCAGCATTAACTGGATGAAAGCAATGCTGAAATGTGAGCTCTCCTCAAACAAAGATGAGCAGTCCTCATTGGCATAACAGCCCAAGAACAAAGGTCAAGAAGGCAGCATCCTGCAGCTCAAGGCTGCTATCTAAATATAAATCTAGAAAATAAAGGACATGTGATAGAACAGAAATCCCAAAAGATCCAAAGCATGCTGATCATCAAGACATATGAAGCTTTTTTGAAGAACATCTCCAGACCAATGTCAAATGGACAAACTCTCCTTCATTCACAGGATAGTATTTTGTACTCGAAGATGACAACACGATCTATCAATGCTGAAAAAATGTTTCCGATGGCTCCTCTGAACAAATATGTAGTGACAGTTCCAGGGGATTCTCTAGTGCCTGTGGAAGAATTGCAGGCAAATGACTATTGATGGCAGAGCTGCAACAAGCAATCAAACAAAGTCTGCAGCCCTGATAAGTGCTAGCTAAGGTCTGCAAAGTTGGTGGGCTTTTACTCATGTCAAGATTCTGCACATCCATCCTGCAGATTTGGGAGGATAAAGGGCTCTCCCAACCCTGTCTTCAGGAATATGACAATCTTCAAGAACGGAGGTAAATCACACTGTAGAAACTATCGAGGTACTTCCCTCTTGTCCATAGCAAAAAAAATCCTAAAACACAAGTGCCTGAATTGCCACTTCCTGTAACTGAGGAAATTCTGTCACAGATACTGCATAACTTTAGACCTTCCAGAGGAACATCTGATACAGTTGTTGTTGCCAGACAATTCCAAGAAAAAGGTGGAGAAGAGCACTAGGAACTCTTCACAGCATTCATCAAACAAAAGCATTTCACTTGGTACAGGTGAGGCTCCGTGAATTGTGCTCCAGGAATTTGGACATTCAAGAAACCTTATCACAATCCTGCAACTACTTCATGATGAGATGACTGCAACTGTTTTGAGTGGGGGATCTGAAGTAGATGTCCTCAAAATTGGGACCAGGGTTTAACAAGGTTGAGTGATTTTTAAATTCATTTTAAATTCAAACTAAGCATACTAAGCAAGCTTTTCAGAGAGCATAAAGTAGTCAGAATTACCAATATTTGGAAATTTTATCAACTTCCCATAAACTTCCACTGGGAGGATGAAGACTTGCAGTTTCTGAGTGTTTTCCTTATTAACTACTCAGGTCTGTAAAACAGGAAGTTAAGTCCAGAAAGCCCATGTAGATTTTCCAAATCAGGTTTTCCCGTAGTTAAAAGCCATAAACCCAGTTTTTGTCTCCTTGAAAGCTTTCTCCAAAGCCATTGACTTTCATGTAATCAGCAGGTGGCATGTACCACATTAAACAGTTGATGACATTTCTTCATAAAACCCTGGTTCATCAAGTGTGTATACAAACCATTCAATATCCCACTGTTTTTTTTACATAGTTCTTACATTTAAACATGTATTCCCAATACTCACCACCATGTCTTCACAGCAGGCTGTGGAGTTATCCTTTCTGCTCATGCCGAGAAACACATCTTCTGTGCCAACTTGTTGTTTGAACAAAATCTCATATCTAAAGACAGTAGGAGCCAGTAACTCACACAAACACTTACGTATGTGAAAACAAAGTGCAGAATGCAACAAAACTGAAATTATAAATTCACTCTTCCAATACATGTGACTGACCAAATGAAGTCAAGCATAATAATCAAAGACAAACGGCCACAATCTCAACATACAAAGAGGAAGGTTAATAAAACAAATCCTCTCATGTTAACATGTAGGTGGAATATCTGTCACAAGTAGCTAAATTCATGCTAGTATTGAATGACAGACACAATTTCAATTCAGAATGTGACATGGGGTAGGTGTTACTGAGACATGGTTGCAACATGGTCAGGAATAGAAATGAATATTGCAGATTCTTAAGTCAACAGGATCTTATAGGAAAAATGGTAGAAGGAGAGAATTAGTACTGAGGATCAAATTGTGGAAACATGCCATTCAGCCTATCGAGTCCACACTGACCCACCGAAGAGCAGCCCACTCAGACTGATCCCCCTTACCCTATCCCTGTAACCCTGCATTTCCCATAGCTAACACACCTAGCCTGCACATCCCTGAATATTATGGGCAATTTAGCCTGGCCACTTAAATGACTAGATTATCTAACTGACTATTACTCAGGTCAAAGTAATTCACAACAGGTTTTGTCAGTAGCAGCAAAATAACTTTATTTATTGTAAGCAATTAGTCTATTACTGTGTAATCTAAACTTTTCCCCTTCAAAACCTCAAATACTCTCACATGCAACAGGCAGAATGGTGGCTCAGTGGTTAGCACTGCTGCCTCACAGCACCAGGGGGTTTGATTCCAGCTTTGGGTGACTGTCTGTGTGGAGTTTACATGTTCTCCCCATGTCTGCACCATATCTTCTCACAGTCCAAAGATGTGCAAGTTAGGTGGATTGGCCAAGCTAAATTGTCCAGGGGTGTGCAGGCTAGGTGGGTTAGCCATGGGAAATGCAAGGGTAACGGGGTGAACCTGAATGGGATCCTCTTCAGAGGGGCATCGGTGGACTGAATGGCCCGCTCCCACACTATAGGGACGCTATGAAATCAAACATGGTTAAGAAAGACAGAGATAGTAAAGGACTACAGACAGGGTAAACAAAATGCTGAGGATTAGAAGACCAGACCCTAGCTAGAAAGTTATTTTTGTCACAGTCCTTTTGACTTTTGCAATGATGACACGTTATTGTTTGTAAGGTGATGGTCATATTAAAATTCTTTTATTAAGCTTCCTTGGTTTTTCTGTTTTCTTTCTACAGGGAGAGAAAGAGGCAGGAATGGATGCTTTCAGTTTGCAGGCTTTCTTCGGCTATCCTGACACTTATAACTTTTTAACATTCTGCAGCACAATCACTCAAAGACGTGTTGTCAGGCAGAATTCCCTTAACTGGAAAGATTCTGTATGTTGGTCAGTCTCGAATTCTCCACTTACCGCTTCCCTAAATCAATGTTGCATTGCACAGCTTAACGATTTGTAGCACTTGATTTCTTAAGTTGCAAAGCTCGCCTGCCATTTCGGCAGTCAAACTTCCACGTCCATTTATGTTTTCTCAAAAAATAAAATGTGTGATCTATTAGACCAATAAATTGGACTGATTAAGAGGGATGGAAGGAATGGGACAGGGATGGCATGGGAGTGAGATGATAGAATTGGTTAAAATTGAAAAACAGTGGGGACAATGATTATTTGAAAAATATTATTTGTACTAAAACTTCACTATATTGGAATAAAAAGGTTTTCAAAAAGCTTTCACATGAATTAAAAGCATACATCAGCATTGACTGTTGAGTCGTAGACGACAAGTTGACAGCTTCCAGAGCTACTACATAATATAACTCTAATGGGCATGCAATTAGACACACCTAGACTCAAGGAAAGAAGTCATAATATTTGAAATTTTCATCTTAATGTCTTTATCATGAAACATGACTGCAAGTTAGGAAAATGTTTTCTTCAATGATAGTTGTAGACATTACTACAAGAGATTTCAGGCAGACTGTTTATTCTTCACATAACATTGAGCCCATTACATATAATCCTGGCTTTTCGACTCAGGAGATAAAATTCACAATGAGTCTTGGTGTCCTTAAGAAAGCAGGTTTTAGGACAACTTGAGAATCATGTCCCAGTTCCTTCAAAAATATATCAAAGACAGACAAAGAAACTGCCTGTGAACCTACTGCATTCTATTACCTAGGGAACATGCAATAGACTGTTTCTAATTGTCCTATTAGGGTGCTCTGGCCACCCATTCAAAGGCACTCAGCACAGATTGAGCAACCCAGCATTTAGGAGGAGAAAGCTTGCTGAGAATGTTCTCAAGATTAGACTCTTGACAAAATTTGTATTTCAATTCCTTGTCTGTTTTTGCTGGTTGAGGAGTCTAGGACGAAGAACAAAGAACAATACAGCACAAGAACAGGCTCTTCGGCCCTCCAAGCCTGCACCAACACATTTTGCCATTCCATGCTAAAACTGTCTTCACTTGCAGGATCTGTATCCCTATTCATGTATTTGTTCAGGTGTTTCTTGAAAGCTGCTATTTTGTCTGCTTCCATCACCTCCTCTGCCAGCACGTTCCAGGGATTCACCACCCTTTGTGTGAAAAACTTGCCATGCACATCTCTTCTGGACCTCCCACTCCCACTGCCGCACCTTGAACCTGTGTCCCCCAGTAACTGACCCCTCTATCCTGGGAAAAAGCCTCATGCTTTCCACTCTATCCATGCCATTCACAATCTTATAAACTTCTATCGGGTCACCACTCAACCTCCTGCATTCCAGTGAAAACAAGCCCAGTCTATCCAGCCTTTCTTCATATCTAAATAAACGAGATGACAAAGCTTACAAATTTGAGGCAAATCCTTTCAGGACTTAAATTTGAAAACATTCATATGTGCACAGAGTGGGAGAAGTTTGGAACTGTCTTCTGCAATTAGCTGTTGATGCGGATAATGTTAAAAATCACAGAATCATAGAATTTTACCGGATAGAAAGAGGCATTCAACCCGTCACATCTGTACCGGCTCCTTAAAGAGCTACCCAGCTACTTTCACGCTCCAGCCAAATCCTGTCGCCCCCCCCCCCCCCCCACCTAACTTCATCCCTTTCAAATATACATCCAGCTCTCTTTTGAAACCTCTTGTGGAATCTGCCTCCACCACTCTCCCATACAGCGCATTCCAAATCCTAAGAACTCATAGCATTCCCAGCTCTCTTGCTGACATTCTTAAAATTGTTAACCCCTAGTTACTGACATACATGGAAGTAGAATTTCTTTCTTTACTCTGACAGAATTTTTCATAATTTTGAACACCACAGTAAGGTCACCTCTTAATCCTCCCTGCTCCAAGAAGAACAAGTGCTATCTCTTGAATCTTTCCAAAATCCAAAAGAGAATAACTTTGGCAAGCCAAAAACAGTGAGAAATATTGGGTAAAGGAGAGTATATGGTATCTGGCTATAGATGAGCCATGATTGGCTTGATGAGCTAAATGGTGTTTCCTTGTTCCTATGTTGGGGACTGTGATAAAATGACTGAATGGATAATATATAATGCTTAGAGGAACGGTTGCTGGGTACTACAGGATTTTAATCTGGCTTTAATAAGCTTTTTGTCTTATAATCACCAGGTATAATATATTAATAGGACAGAACAGGGAATATGAACTTGTTTGGATTCTGAGAGGTTATTTTAAGGACAGTAGTGTTGTCGAAGAGAGGGATCTCGAGGTTCAAATACATAGTTTCCTGAAAGTTGCTTCATGGGTAGACAGGTTGGTTAAGAAGGCATTTAGCATGCTTGCTGTCATTGCTCAGACCATTGAGGGTCGGAGTCAATTGTCATGTGTGGTTGTATAGGACATTGTTGAGGTCACTTTTGGATTGCTCTGTACAGTTCAGGTCACTCTGCTATAGAAAGGATATTATTAAATTGGAGAATGTTCAGAAAGAAATTACAAGAATGTTGCCGAGACTGGAAGGTTTGAGTTATAAGGAGAGGCTGGGACATTTTTCACTGAAGCGTAGGAGTTTGAGGGGTGAACTTACTGAGGTTTATATCATAAGGGGCATAGATAAGATTAATGGCAAAGGTCTTTTTCCTTGTGTTGGGGGGGTTCAAAACTACAGGGCATATTTTTAAGGAGAGAGGAGAAAGTTTTAAAAAGGACATATGGGGAAATTTCATCATGCTGAGTGTGATTCGTATATGGAATCAACTGCCAGAGGAAGTGATCGTTGCAGGTACAGTCACAACATTTAAAAATCATTTTGACAGATACATAAATATGAAAGGTTGAGAGGGATGTGGGCCAAACTTTTGGAAACTTGGACAGTATGGATGAGTTGGACCAAAGGATCTGTTTCTGCGCTGTATAACTCTATATCAAGTAGAGATTAACAATGATCCACTTCAAGCAGATTAGTTATCGGAGTCAGTCTTAACAAAGGAGGAGATGAATAATGTACCAGAAATGATGGAGAACGCAGAGTTTAGTTAGAGGGAGGAACTGAAGTAAATCAGTATAAGTAGAGAAATGGTGTAGAAGAAACCTATGGGATTGAAGGCTGATAAATTCCCAGGGTCTGAAATTCTACATCCCAGAGCACTTCAAGTAGTGGCCCTAGAAACAGTGGATGCATTGATGGTCACCTTTCAAGGTTCTATAGACTCTGGAAAATTCCTATACGTTGGAGGGTAGCTAATGTTTATTGCCACTATTTAAAAAGGAAGGTCGGGAGAAAACAGGGAATAAAGGCCAGCAAATCTGACATCAGTAATGGGAAAGATACTAGAATCCATTATCAAGAATTTTATAGGAGACCATTTAGGAATCACTGTCATATAGTCATAGAGGTTTACATCATGGAAACAGGCCCTTCAGCCCACCTTGTCCATGCTGCCCATGTTTTCACAATTAATCTTGTCACATTTGCCTGCCTTTGGTCCATATCCCTCCACACTTATCCCATCCATGTACCTATTAAAAAGTTTCTTAAAAGACAACATTGTACTTGCCTCCACCACACCTCTGGCAGCCCGTTGCAACCACTCACCGCCCTGTGAAAAAATTGCCCTTCTGGACCCTTTTGTATCTCTTCTCTCTCACCTTAAACCTATGCCCTCTAGTTTTAGACTCTACTACCATGAGGAAAAGCTGTTGGTTATCTACCTTTTCTATGTCTCTCATGATTTTATAGACAAGTATAAGTTCACCCCTCAGTCTCCTAAGCTCCAGGGAAAAAAAACCCCAGTCTACCCAGCCTCTCCTTATAACTCAAACCCTCCTGTACAGGTAGCATCCTATTATTTCTTCTCTGTACTCTTACTAGTTTAATAATATCCTTTCTATAGTAGGGCAACCAGAACTACATGCAGTACTCCAAATGTGACCTTACCAATGTCACAGCTGCAATAAGACGTCCGAACTCCTATACTCAATGCTCTGTCCAATGAAAGCAAGCAGGTCGAAAGCCTTCTTCACCACCCTGTCTAAATGTGACTCCACTTTCAAGGAGCTATAAACCTGTACCTCTTGATCTCTTTGTTCTATAACACTCTCCAGGGCCCTACCATTGATTGTGTAAGTCCTGCCATGGCTTGATCTACAAAATGCAACAACTTGCATTTATCTAAATTAAACTCCATCTGCCATTCCTTGGCCCACTGGTCCAGTTGATCAAGATCTCGCTGTAGTCCCAGATAAACTTCTTCATTGTCCACTATACCACCATGATGCCAGTGTCATCCACAAACTTATTAAGCATTCTTCCTAAATTCTCATCCAATTCATTTACATAAATGACAAATAACAGAGGATGCACCACTGATCCCTGTGGCTCACCGCTGGTCACAAGCCTCCAGTTTGAAAAACAACAGATTACCACTACTCTCTGTCTTCTATCTTGACCATCTTAGTGAGAGGATTCGAGTACAGGAACAAGGATGTGTTGTTGCAATTATACAGGGCATTGATGAGGCCTCATCTGAAATATTGTGTGCAGTTTTGATCTCCTTATCTGAGGAAGGATGCTTTTACTATAAGACGCAGTACAGCACAGGTTTTCTAAATTGATTCCTGGGATGGCTGGACTTACAGATAAGGAGAGATTGAGTAGGTTAGGAATGCATTTAGGAGAGTGAAGGGGGCTGTCATAGAAACATATAAAATTCAAATAGGACTAGACAGGTTAGATACAGGAGGAATATTCCCGACGGTCAGGGCGTCCAGAACCAGAGGTCATTGTTTAAGGGAAAATGATAAATCTTATAGGAGTGAAATGAAGAGAAACTTCTTCACCCAGAGAGTGGTGAGCCTGTGGAATTCACTACAATAGAAAGTGGGTGAGACTAAAACATTGCGTTTTCAAGAAGGTATAGTTCTTGGGGCTAAAGGGATATGGAGGGGAGGGCGGGATTGATATATTGAGCTCCTTGATCAGCCATAATCATCCTGAAAGGTGGAGCAGAACTGACAAATGCTTTGAATGCTGAGTCCTAATATTGACATGTTATGGTGTTGCATGGAGCAAACTGTATGCTCTCCGTTAACACTGAAGCCCAAAGCTCAAATACCTCAATTACTTACTCAGGCTGATTTCTTGGATCCCAGATATCGTCAAACTCTGACTCCTCAGGCACATCAACCTCTGCCCAGATCTGTTTGGCATTTGAAGGTTTTTCAGGCTTGGAATCTATTAAAGAGAGTGTGAAGGTTATTAGATGTAACATGGCTTTTTTTCCTCCACCTTAACAGCTGGAGTTGGTAAATGTTGAGAATTCATTGCATTTAATTGTTCTGCATCTTTTAAATGCCTTCTCCTGAAGACACAGTCATAGAGTCACAGAGTCCTGCAACAAGGATGTTTGCAGATGACACTAAAGTCGGTGGAGTGGTGGACAGTGTGGAAGAATGTTGCAGGTTGCAGGGAGACTTGGATAAACTGCAGAATTGGGCTGAAAGGTGGCAAATGGAGTTCAATGCAGATAAATGTGAGGTGATGCACATTGGGAAGAATAATAGGAAGGCAGAATACTGGGTCAATGGAAAGATTCTTGGTAGTGTGGATGTGCAGAGGGATCTTGGTGTCCAGGTACATAGATCCCTGAAGGTTGCCACCCAGGTTGATAGTGCTGTTAAGAAGGCATACGGTGTGTTCGGTTTCATTGGTAGAGGGATTGAGTTCCGGAGCCGCGATGTCATGCTGCAACTGTACAAAACGCTAGTGCAGCCTCACTTGGAATATTGTGTACAGTTCTGGTCGCCCCATTACAGGAAGGATGTGGAAGCATTGGAAAAGGTGCAGAGGAGATTTACCAGGATGTTGCTTGGTCTGGAGCGAAGGTCTTATGAGGAAAGACTGAGGGACTTGGGTCTGTTCTCATTGGAGAGAAGAAGGCTAAGAGGGGATTTAATAGAGACCTACAAAATGATCAGAGGACTAGATAGGGTGGACAGTGAGAGTCTTTTTCCTAGGATGATGACGTCAGCTAGTACGAGGGGGCATAGCTGCAAATTGAGGGGTGATAGATTTAAGACAGATGTCAGAGGCAGGTTCTTTACTCAGAGAGTGGTAAGGGCGTGGAATGCCCTGCCTGCCAATGTAGTTAACTCAGCCACATTAGGGGCATTTAAACAGTCCTTGGATAAGCATATGGATGATGATGGGATAGTGTAGGGGGATGGGCTTAGATTAGTTCACAGGGCGGCGCAACATCGAGGGCCGAAGGGCCTGTTCTGCGCTGTATTGTTCTATGTTCTATGTTCTAAGGAGACAGGCCCTTCGTCCCAAACTGGTCTGTGCCGACCAAAATGTCAATCCATGCTAAACCCATTTCCCCACACTTGGCCCACATCCTTCCAAACCTTTTTTATCCATTTATTTGTCCAAATGCCTTTTAGATGTTGTTAACGTACCCACCTCAACCACTTCCACTGGCAGCTTACTCCTTATGCATACCACTCTCTGTGTAAAAAAGTTGCCCCTCAGGTTCAGATGTATTCTTTCCCCTCTTACCTTAAACTGATACCCTCTTGTCCTCGATTCCCCAACCCTGGGGAAAAAGACTGAGTGAATTTAGCCTATCAATGCTTCTTATAATCTTATACACTTCTATAACATGCTCCATCAGTCTCCTACGCTCTGAAGAAAAAGTCCTGGCTTGTCCAACCTCTTCCTATAACTCAGCCCCTTGAGTCCTGGCAACATCCTTATAGAGTTCTTCTGCACTCTTTCCAGTTTAATAACATCCTTCTTGAAGTAAGGTGACCAAAACTGAACACAATACTCCAAGTTGTTTCAGAGATAGTAGGAACTGCAGATGCTGGAGAATCTGAGATTACAAGGTGTAGAGCTGGATGAACACAGCAGGCCAAGCAGCATCAGAGGAGCAGGAAAGCTAATTTTTGAAGGATCTCAAATGTTCTGAATATAGACATTGTCGCGGTTGGGGCCAAATTGGGAAGGCCTAAATGTGGACTGTAGTCTATTGGGGATGATCCAGTTCCATAGGCATGTACTAAGAAAGGTAACTTTTGAAGGATCTCAATGTTCTGAATGATCTAGGCCCGAAACGTCAGCTTTCCTGCTCCTCTGATGCTGCTTGGCCTGCTGTGTTCATCCAGCTCTACACCATGTTATTTCACAATACTCACAAGCGGCACGGTGGCTCAGTGGTTAGCACTGCAGCCTCACAGCGCCAGGGACCCGGGTTCAATTCCAGCCCCAGGTGACTGTCTGTGCTGAGTTTGCACGTTCTCCTCGTGTCTGCGTGGGTTTCCTCAGGGTGCTCCGGTTTCCTCCCACAGTCCAAAGATGTGCAGGCTAGGTGGATTGGCCATGCTAAATTGCCCATAGTGTTCAGGGGTGTGTGGGTTATATGGGGATGGGGATGGGTCTGGGTGGGATGCTCCAAGGGTTGGTGTGGACTTGTTGGGCCGAAGGGCCTGTTTCCACACTGTAGGGATTCTAAATACTCCACGTGCGGCCTCACCAACATCATGCACAACAACTTCTCAACTTCTATGCTCAACACCCTGACTGATGAAGGCCAGTGTGCTGAAAGCCTTCTTCACTCCCCTGTCTACCTGTGACTCCACTTTCAGAGAATTGTGCACCTGAACTCTTCCACTACACTCCTTAAGGCCCTACCATTCACCATGATCCAAAATGCAATCTCATACTTATCTGCATTAAACTCCAGTTGTCATTTCTCAGCCCAATTCACCAGCTGATCAAGATCCTGCTGCAATTTCTGATAACTTTCCTCACTGCCCACGATACCGCCTATTTTAGTGTCATCCGCCAACTTACTAATCACGCCTTGTACATTCTCATCCAAATCATTGATATATATAACAAACAGCAATGGGACCAGCACCGGTCCCTGAGGCACACCACTAGTCACAGGTCTCCAATCAGACAAGCATCCTTTCAGTATTAGTCTCTGCTTCCTTCCATCAACCCAACTGTGTATCCAATTTGCCAGCTCTCCTTGGACTCCATGTGATCTAACCTTCCAGAGCAGCCTACCATGTGGAACCTTATCAAAGGCCTTACAAATCCATATAGACTGCCCTGCCCTCATCAACCTTCCTGATCACTTCATGAAAGAACTCTAACAAATTTGTGAGGTATGATCTCCCACACACACAGCCATGCAGACTACTCTTAATCAAACCCTGTCTTTCCAAATGCACGTATGTCTTATCCCTCAGAATCTTCTCAAGTAACTTACCTACCACAGATGTTAAGCTTACTGGTTTATAATTCCTAGGCTTTTCTTTGCAGTGCTTCTTGAGTAAGGGCATAACATTCATGACCAACCAGTCTTACGGACTGTGGCTAACGATGATGCAAGTATATCAGCCAGGACCCCGCAATTTCTTCCCTAGCCTCTTGCAGGGTTCTTGGATATATCTGGTCCAAACCAGGAGATTTATCCATCTTCGTATATTCTAATATTTCCAACACCTCCCGTACTGTGATATGGACTGTCCCCAAGATATCGCCACTAACTTCCCCAAGTTTCCAAGTCTTCATGTCTTTCTCCACTGTAAACACAGAGGAGAATTATTGAGGCCCTCGCCCATCTCTTGCAGTTCCACACATATGTGTCCAGTTTGGTCCTTGAGGGTTCTATTCTCTCTCTGGTTATTCTTTTTCCTTTAACATACTTAAAGAATCTCTTTGGGTGCACCCTAATCTTCTTAGCCAAAGCCATCTCATGCCCCTTTTCACCCTCCTGACTTTCTTCTTCAGCAAACATTGAAGCATTGCTGTTCCCAAATGGGCATTACTATCATATTAGCTTTCAAAGTTGTGGTGATTGGAATATGGTCAGCTAGGTGGAACTCATAGAATATGAGTTCCCTGATTGGGACTGTTACCCTAGTCCAGTTAGGGAGTCATGCCTGGCAGTTATAAGCAGGAGTGTCAGGAGTTTTGCTCAATCTAGGAGCCAGCTCTGAGCTAGCTAGGTCAGTGTCATGTCCTATGCACATGTAAATAAAAGGTGATTTAATGAGGGGATACCAAGCTTCGTGGAGTTATTTCAGAAGTGAATGTTGGCAATACAGCACGTTACAGCCCAAAGCTCAAATACTTCAATTACTTGGAATTACTTTTTCCCTGCACCCTGTCCTCACCTGACACCTGCACTTACATTGTATTGTTCAATTACTGGTCAATGATTGCTTCCCCCACCCCTTGCAGGACATCCTAGCCGCTGTTTTCATTTAGAACACACTAAGGACCCAAACCTCAATCTGTACAACTCAAGCAGTCGATAGGTGTTGGGGTTGCACCATGTAAATGTAAATGGTGAGTGACAGTAATTATACATTCTTCAGTATTAGTGTTGGGGAATACAGATCTGCAAGTCAATGGGAGCACAGTTCTGCCACCAATCTTGTTTCTGAAACATCCCAAAGCTATAAATCTGTGAACACTCTACTTTGGGAACCCATGTTTGCAACAGTTAGTTTAGCAACAGAAACATGGAAGTTTGTTTCCAGTCATACAGCAAACAGCATGGAAACAGCCATGTTTCGGTCCAATCAATTCATGCCAGCCATGTTCCCAAATTAAAATAGTCCAACCTGCCTGCACTTGGCCTATATCCCTCTCAATATTTTTATTCATGAATTTATCCAAATGTCTTTTAAATATAACTGCACCTATATCCGCCACTTTCTGTGGTGGTTCATTCCACATACGAACCACACTGTGTAAAAAAGTTGCCCCTCATGTCCTTTTTAAGTCTTACTCCTCTCACCTCAAAAATATGCCCTCTAGTTTTGAACCCATCTGCCCTTGGGAAAAGACCCTTGCTGTTCACCTTATCTACGCCCCTCATGATTTTATAAACCTCAATAAAGTCACCCATCAACCTCCTACACACCAGTGAAAAAAGTCCCAGCTTTTCCAGTTTTTTTTTTATCTCAAACTCTCCATTCCCAACAACATTCTGGTAAATCTTTTCTGAACCCTCACAAGTTTAATATCCTTCCTGTAACAGGGCAATTAGAACTGCACACAGGACTCCAGAAGAGACCTCACCATCATCCTGTATTACCTCAACATGACGTCCCAACTCCTATACTCCTAGGTCCGAGCAATGAAAGCTATTTTCTAGCCTGATGCTCTCACATTGCAGCTGTCTTTGTGAAGGGAAGGACGGTGGGAATGAATATTGTATTGAGTCACGACCAGGATTCCTTGATTCGAACAACTCTGTTCTGCTTAGAGCTAAAGAATGAAAGGGAATTGAGGAGAGATGTAAACAGGAGGGCCGGAATTACAGAAGAAGTACTTTTAGGAGACAACTTTAGGCTGGTGAAACTTTGACAGATTGAGAGGAAGTAAGATTGGGGAGGGAAATGTAACTTAGGGCAAGGAATTTAAATATAATACACCCTGAGGCATATCATGCCAGTGATAGTCAACAAATAGGCAGAGGAAAGGAGGCTAAGCAGGGACAAGGATTTGGGGCCAGTGAAAAGGCTGTTGAGATAGTTGAATCCATATCTAAGGGTTTCAGCTGTCCATGTGGCGGGGAATGATCTCGGTTTTAGGGAAGCTGTGATGAAGCCATGATCCTTCCCACTATGTGCCACCCTGGTGATGTCTATGTTCAGGCTCCTGATCTCAGCAGTATAATTTAGAACAGCACTTGTCCAAAAACCATGCAAGGCAAGTTCATTTGAATATACTTGGTTGGGGCACACAATTACGTCTTTTGTTTACTGACATTTATCCAGAGTGTACCTATGAGCTTTAATTTTTTCTCACCAGCATATGGAAAGATTCCATTGTATTCTATGCAAATTCTGTTTTTGATAATGCCAACACTTTCCACCTTGAAGACTTGTAACTCATTTGATTTGGTGTTATGATCAAGATCCTCAGTACCATCCCTATGGCCTTTCCTGGATCCCTCTAAAACTGTCATTAAACCAGACCTTAATAAAAACTGAAAGAACCGCAGATGCTGTAAATCAAGAACAAAAACAGAAGTTGCTGGAAAAGCTCAGCAGGTCTGGCAACATCTGTGAAGAAAAAATCAGAGTTAACATTTCGAGTCCGGTGATCCTTTCTTCACAGATGCTGCCAGACCTGCTGAGCTTTTCCAGCAACTTCTTTTAAACCAGACCTTGGCCAGCTGCTATAATTGACAATTTGAAATACTGGGGCATTTCTTCCCACAGAGTAAGTGTTCTTTCTGCTTGGGTCCCGTCCTTGCTTAGCCTGGCTCAATGTTCTCACTCAACTGTTTGATCATCCACTAGCCATAAATGCTGCATAGGGTCCTATTCTGCTGCCTAATGTCATCATCTATCTCCCCTGGATGATCTTGTTTATGATCCTGGCATGCCCTTCTAGCACCATTACCAGGTCTTGGTCTACCTGATTTTCTTTATTTGCCCCTTGGCATCTTAACAACGGTCCAAATAAATTTTATCCGAAGTCCATTCAACCTTCTCGGTTAAAAATCTGAGCTTATTAGCCAAATGAGCCAAATCAATGGAATTGACTATGGACATTCCTGCTCCATAAGTTGTTACCAAATCATTCAATGTATTTCTTTTACCATGCCCCAGTTGTCCTGGGCCTGGCCTGTCCCATTGTTAATCCATTTTCCATCTTAATAGCTGATGGCACAAATCCAAATATAATTTCTGAAGTTTGGAAGGACACCATTCTGTCAGCTGGGTTCTGTATATATCTAACACCAACGGTAATAGTTGTGGTGTACATTGTCATTCAGGGTTTTGCTCATGTGTTTTAAAACCACCACTTTTTGAAGTCGTTGGGGCAGTTCTTGGACAACTGTGTAATGGTGCACTTCTGATTGGTTTTGGTCCATTTCTAATTTCATACAGAACATAATTTCCTCACATTACCATCCCAGGTCACCACTACCAAATTTCTAGCCCTTTCTCTGGTTAAATAGCCAAACATCCTTTCGTGGAAAAACCCCAAAAGTCACCCATGGCATCTGTGCTTAGGTAGCAATAAACTGAGCTCCGTTTGTCCTTCTATATACAACCCACTGGTTGCTACACCCAAATGTCATGGATTTGTTGGGACACACAAAATACCATCTTCTCATCTGCCTGCCTCTAGTGGGCAAACCACCTACGGCTGGGATATGTCTACTGTTGCCTTATTAGCACTTTCAATAATTGCACCCTAGCAATCTGCCCAACAATGTAGACAAACAGGTTGCATGTCATTATCCTGGAGAGGGGATCAAGGTGGCATCTGTTATTATCCTTATATAATATCTGACCACGTTTGGGTACCTCTTCAACCTTCTCCACTTGTGGAGACAATTTCTAACTCAGTCTGGTCTTGGCCAATGGTTGGTCAAACTCCTCCCAAAATTTGCTTTATTGAATTCTCCAAATTTCAACTTTTGGCAATCTATTGCATGTATGTCAGGCCTCACCCAGGCCTGATATTTATTAATCAAAAACGGGGGTCAGAAGAGGGGTTGGTATGTTGTCACCATCAGGGGTCCGGATGATCAAAATTTATATCCCCCTTATGAAAAATGACCAAAATGACCAAACAATGAAAACGATGATGATGGCTATCAGTCATACAGTATAGTGCTGTAGTCCTATATGACCAGGATGGACTGGCAAATTCAGGCTACTGTAGTATCAGACATTTATGATAACATTAGCAGACCATCAGGGGTGGTGTGTGTGTGTGTGTGTGTGGATATATATATACACACATACATATGGGCATACATACATGCGCGTGGGTGCATGCGTGTGTGTGTGTATATATGATGTGAGTGAATCGGGTCCCTTGCCCAGGTGGGAGGGCTCTGGCAGCTGGGGACTTGCTCCTCCACTTTCTCTTGGTAGGAGCGTTGAAATGACTACTTTCTTAAAGGGATTGTCTACGTCTCTGGGATAGTGCCACCGCCCAGGACACTTTGTTGGGTATACTGTCCCTAACCATTACTTTTGCTTCAGGGCTGCTAGATGCAGAGGCCCTGCCTCTTCTGGCCCGAATAGGTGGAGCCAGCTGTGGCTAAGTTCCCGAGATTGAGGCCTCCGGAGAGACGGTGTTACGACTGGCCCAGAATTGGTAACTGGAGCTGGTCCTGGTTCAGGATTTTAGACTGGGTTTGGATCAATGACTGGTTTATGGCCTGGATCAAGACTCAGGTTAAAGGCCACTTTCCCCAGTTTCTCCAGATACACATGTTGTTAGTGGCTGTTGTTTTGGGCTGATTCAGTTTTTCCCTTACCTAGCAAACTTCTGAGCACGAACAAGTTGGCCTTGTCCATCAGCGAGTGGGGACCTGAATATCTGGGGGGACAGGAATGTTCCTGGTTGGAAAATGTGTGAGATCACCCACAGCCCTACATCATATTCTAGCAGGTTCACCTTTGCCGTGAAGTACACCTTGCTTCGCTGTTTCCTTTTTCCCATTCTGATGGTCACTGCTTTATGTACAGCTTGTACATTTTCTAGCAGAATTTTCACAATTCTCTTGTGGCTTTGTCAAGTCCAGTCCTTGGAATGTAAGGGGTGAATCCAATTGAACTGGAAGGTGAGTTCCTTATGAGCATGGAGTCAACGAGTAAAACTACCTTCCAAGTTAAGTTGTTTTACTGGACGGCCTTTCACAGCATCCCTTCAAGATTGTGATTTATCTTCTCTGCAATCCTGTTGCAATTGTTATGGAGCCTCTGGCAGACACCAAATACATTCATCACTGCCTGCATTTCCTAGGCTATGAAATGGGTTTTCTGGTCCAAATCTCTACTTCAGGGAAGACCTTATCCAGTGAAAACATGCTGAGTTAATATATCTGCTGCAACTGACCACTCTTCATTTGAATGGGGAACAATCTTACCCATTTACTAAAAATGTCCAGGATGATCAGGATACACTTATATCCCCCTTTACAGGGTGGTAGGGAGCTGACATCATCTATTTGAAGGTCAGTCCACAGTCCTGTTACTGGCCTAGTATGCCTTACCTCTCCTCTACTGGCATACTTGTATGGATTGCAGTTGATTAAATTTTCAACATAATGTTTTACGTCTTTTCCTATTTCTAGCCACCAACACAATCCCTTAATTCTGTCAGCTGTAGCTTCTGACCCTGATGACCCAGAGCATTGTAGTATTGATAAGACACTTGATTTTCGTCCTGGACTGATGCCAAGTACCATCCATCTTTGAGAACAAGTCTGTCCTGAGTAGTTAACGTGTCCTCCCACTTGCTATAGATGGCAGGCATTGCTCCCTCTGTGCATGTTTTAAGTCAGTGTTGTTGGCTGAGTCTGTACCAGATTTTCAACCATGGTTTGCCTCACTATTTGTTCTGGAGTGGAGGGCTGCCATGGTCCTCCTTTATGAGTGCCGTGCTAGCCAATTTGTCTGCCAATATGTTTCCAGTTGGGGAAGATCGTTGGTTGGCTCTAACCTTAATGATACCATAATCATGCCTTCTACAGTTTGAAGAATAAATTTGAGCAGGGGTTGCAGATGGTTTCCCATCTGCAGAGAAGAATCCTCTAGCTTCCCACAGTGGCAGGAATTCAGTTAACTTTTAATAGTAGAGTGGCGAGGAGGGTTGACAGTTCCTTTAGCAATGTCAAACATTTTGTCCTTGTCTCTGTCTGTAGGAGGAGATAGTCTACATACTGTACAGTTGGTCAGGTAAATGTCTCTGGAACTTTAACCAGTGTCTGATGAAATACTGATGGAGAATTGTGTAAACCTTGCAGCAAGCAGGTCCATATGATTTGCTGGCCTGAAACGTGAAGGTGAATTTACACTGGTAGTGTCAGTCGAGTGAACCAAAATCTATTATTAATGTCGGGTATGGTGAAATATTTTGCCTGTGGTGTCTGACTTGTCATGGGTTCAGGGCTAGTCGCTACTGTCGGTGCTATGATTGGAGTGGTTTTATTTAGTTCCTTGTAATCAATTGTGAGCCACCAAGAGCTGTCCGGTTTTTTAAATGGCCAGATTAACTGGTGAGTTATTGATAGACATTACAGGGTGTTGGACTCCTTGCTTTAACATGCTACTCATGACTCGGGCCACCTCTCACTCTGCCTGCCAGTGTAAGTGTATTCTTGTTGTGGCTTTGGGTCTGGCCCTCTATCATGACCTCGCCCACTGATGACCACACAGTCCTGTTTTCGTGACTGGCGAATGCACTCTTGTGCTCCACGAGAAATGCTTGTGCTGTTGGGTCCTCGGTCATTTTGGTGGGTCTAATCCACAATTTCACCATGATATAAATTCTCTGTGTACATGTGCCTATTATAATGTCAGCTGGGGCCTCACTGCGCTCAGGCATTTGTCAAGTAACACATGAGGGTCAGCTGCAGGCTCAAACATGGTGATTATTTTTGCTATCTCTGCCAATTGCACCACTGGAAATGGGATTGTAATATATAAATAATTAAGGGTATTTTTCTGACAGATTGTGGTCAGTGGTTTAATCGGAGTAGGGTAAGAACCTGGGCTGCTGAATGATCTACTCCCTCCTGAAAGGGTGGTGGAGGTTCCAATTCTTCGTCACTTTCAGCCAGTCTACGAGTTTGTTCTTCCATTTCCTCCCAGAATATCCCGTAATCTGATTCTATTGTCCCAAATGTGCATATCATTCCCTTTTGCACAGAAAGTTGGGGCATTAATCTTTCAGTCTCAGCTGGCATTTAGAATAGTCCAGAGTGTGGGCTCCATTTTCAATCTGCAGGTTTTTGCATTTCTTTTAGGTCAGTGTCCCAGTTGCTGACCACATGCTGTGCCTCCTGGTACACAGTACTGCACTGGATCTGAAACTGTCCCAAGTGTACCACGTTCACCCGATTCATCTGCTCCTGCTCTGCTGCTTTGACTCTTACATTCTCCAGTTCCTGCTTCATTTCCTCCAATTCATTACTTAGCTTCACCTTCTCTAATTCTCTACCTCTGAGCTGCTCCATGCAGCTGGCTATCATTATAGATTTGCTGAGGTTTAAAGCGTGCTTCCCTCCAGCTTCCCAGGTCGCCTCCACCATTTCTGTCCTTTGGGACCCAGACCCAATAATTACCCACTGCAATGGTTGACCTACCTGGGCCACTTCTTACTGAGTTATTTTCTTAGTACCTCCTCCCACTCTGGACACTGTGCTCTTTCTCCTAATGTTTTCCTTCAATTTATCGCTCTCTCTTCCATGGGTCGTTGACCCTACATTAGCCAATTTTTCGCATCTTTGAGATTCTGGGTCCCTGATCTATTTCAGCATCTCTTACCTCAAGGATCCCTGACTCTACTCGAGCTTCTCTGTATCCTTGTGGGCCCCAACCACTGTATCTGGCTTCTTGCTGATTGGGTCCTCTGATCCTATATTTGGCTTCCCTGTCTTGGTTTTCTGCGGGACCCTGACCCTATGCTAGATTTCCTTTACTGTGGGTCCCCAGCCCTGTACTAATTCTGGCTGTTTATCCTCCTTACATTACAAGTGCTTGATTTAGGCTCAATCACTGGTTGGAAGTCTTCACCCAGTACCCTGTGTACAGTTCTGGTCGCCACATTACCAAGAGGATGTGGATGCTTTGGAGAGGGTGCAGAGGAGGTTCACCAGGATGTTGCCTGGTATGGAGGGCGCTAGCTATGAAGAAGGATTGAGTAGATTAGGGTTATTTACATTAGAAAGATGGAGGTTGGGGGGGGACCTGATTGAGGTCTACAAAATCATGAGTGGTACAGACATGGTGGAGGGTGGGGGGGACCTGATTGAGGTCTACAAAATCATGAGTGGTATACACAGGGTTGATAGCAAGAAGCTTTTTCCCAGAGCGGGGGACTCAATTACTAGGGGTCACGGTTTCAAGGTGAGAGGGGAAAAGTTTAAGGGAGATATGCATGGAAAGTTCTTTACGCAGAGGGTGGTGGGTACCTGGAACGCGTTGTCAGCTGAGGTGGTAGAGGTGGGCACGATAGTATCATTTCAGATGTATCTCGACAGATACATGAATGGGCAGGGAGCAGAGGGATACAGATCCTTGGAAAATAGGCGACAGTTTTAGATAGAGGATCTGGGTCGGCGCAAGCTTGGAGGGCCGAAGGGCCTGTTCCTGTGCTGTAATTTTCTTTGTTCTTGTTCTTTGTTCACCCACTTGAATCCTGGTTGTCAGTTGGGGCAGCTGTCCTCTTAAAGCAGGCTCAGGCTGGATGTCCAAGAGTTCCAGATAGGTTCCAGAAGTTATGCAAACATTTCAAATCAAAAGCCATCCAGGCACACAAATGCTGTCCACGCTGCAGATGCTTCAACCAGTTTACGTATTAAAAATACTTTACCCAAGCACTCTTGTGGGTGAGGCGGACACAGAATTTGCAGTTCAACTTGATTTTATTAATAAAATATTCCTTCTTCAAACACTATGTGAGCATTTCCCAAATTCCCATAATAGTTACATTTTATCTCGTTCTTCTGTCTGAGAAAGGATAACAGCCGCAAAGATTCACGAGATCAAGCAAGGCCATCGGAATCTCTTTCCTCTTTAATGTAGGGCTGGCTCTCTTCCACGAGGTTGGGTCCCACAGGGGTCAGGGCAGATCTTCTCTCTCTCTTTCTAGGTGGTCGGAGTTCCGCTGCTGGGCCAGGTTGAGTATTCATTGTGGGAGTAGCTCCCAGGTGTATGTTCTTGTACCCCCTCATCCCTTTAGCCAATGAGGTCATGAGCTAGGTTCAAATCATCTAATGGGGTTATGCCAATATTCTTTACTGTTGTCACGCCAGAAGGAGTAAAGTGCACATACTCAGGCAGTCAAGATGCCAAAATGTTTGATCGACAGTTCTACACTGCACAACCCTCAGGTTGGTTGTAACTGGTTCCCCTTGAACCTTCATATCCCTTTTGATATTAGTTTCCATTGCTCTCTGTAGCCAATAGTTGATGGCTACTGTTTAGTTTGGCTAAATTTCTCTCAGGCCTGATTTTTCCATCTGAGTCAATTTAGAATATCCAAGTTTCAGCCCATAGTTATTTGCCCACAGTACTTTAAACCTGACAGGCTCCTTGTTGTACAGGACAGTAGGAGAAAGGTAAACCATGTCCCCTTTTTCATAGATAGTAGGAACTGCAGATGCTGGAGAATCTGAGATAACAAGGATGAACACAGCAGGCCAGGCAGCATCAGAGCAGCAGGAAAGTTGACGTTTCGGGCCTAGACCCTTCTTCAGAAATGGGGGAGGGGAAGGGGATTCTGAAATGAATAGGGGAGGTGGATAAAGGAAGCGCGGAGGCAGAGGTGGTGGAAAAACTGCTCAACAGCCAAGCGTGAGCGGTATTCATTGATGTTAGGGTGGAGGGGGATAAAGGTGAGCCCTTTACTGAGGACTGACCGTTCGTCCTTAGAAAAGGGGAGGTCTGGGGGGATGGTGAAGACCCGGCAGGGCTGGATGCTACTGTATCCTCTGGAGCTGCTGGCTGTGGGTGTGGTGGGTGGAGTGACGTCGGTTGTCGCGGTTGGGGCCAAATTGGGAAGGCCTAAATGTGGATTGTACTCCATTGGGGATGATAACGTGCAACAGTCCCTCTTCTGTAGCTACACTGGCCCTAAACCCCAACTCTTCCTCCGTTACAACGATGACTGTATCGGTGCCGTGTCGTGCTCCCATGAGCAGCTCGAACAGTTCATCCACTTCACCAACACCTTTCACCCCAACCTTAAGTTCACCTGGACCATCTCTGATACCTCTCCCTCCTTCCTGGACCTCTCTGTTTCCATCTCTGGCAACCACCTGGAAACCAATATCCATTTCAAGCCTACCAACTCCCGCAGCTACTGAGAATACACCTCCTCCCACCCACCACCCATGCCCTCCACCTCCTCCAAAACTTCTGATTCCCTGGTCCCCAACACCTCATCTTTACCATGGACGTCCAGTCCCGATATACCTGCATTCCCCATGCAGATGGCCTGAAGGCCCTCCACTTCTGCCTGTCCTGTAGGCTCAACCAGTCCCCCTCCACTGACACCCTCATCCGCTTAGCTGAACTCGTCCTCACCTTTAACAACTTCTCTTTCAATTCCTCCCACTTCCCACAGACAAAGGGGGTAGCTATGGGTACCTGCATGGGCCCAAGATACGCCTGTCTCTTTGTAGGTTACGCGGAACAATCCCTCTTCTGTAGCTACACGAGCCCTAAACCCCAACTCTTCCTCCGTTATGTGGATGACTGTATCGGCGCCGCCTCGTGCTCCCACGAGGAGCTCGAACAGTTCATCCACTTCACCAACACCTTCCATCCCAACCTTAATTTCATCTGGACCATCTCTGATGCCTCTCTCTCCTTCCTGGACCTCTCTGTTTCCATCTCTGGCAACCACCTGGAAACCGATATCCATTTCAAGCCTACTGACTCCCACAGTTACCTAGAATACACCTCCGCCCACCCACCTTCCTGCAAAAATGCCATCCCCTATTCCCAATTCCTTCGCCTCCACCACATCTGCTCCCAGGATGAGGCATTCCACTCCCGAACATCTCAGGTGTACTCGTTTTTCAAGGACCGCAACTTCCCCCCCACCCCCGCAGTGGTCGAAAACGCCCTCGACCATGTCTCCCGCATTTCCCGCAACTCATCCCTCACACCCCCTCCCCGCAATAACAACCAAAACAGAATCTCCCTCGTCCTCCCCACCAACCTCCGGACCCAACGCATCATCCTCCGACACTTCCGCCATCTGCAATCTGACCCCACCACCAAAGACATTTTTCCGTCCCCACCCTTATCTGCTTTCTGGAGGGACCACTCTCTCAGTGACTCCTTTGTCCGCTCCACACTCCCCTCCAGCCCTACCACACCCGGCACTTTTCCCTCCAACCACAGGAAGTGCAACACTTGCCCCTACACCTCCCCCCTCACCCCCATCCTGGCCCCAAGAAGACCTTCCACATCAAGCAGATGTTCACCTGCACATCTGCCAATGTGGTATACTGTATCCGCTGTTCCAGATGTGGCCTCCTCTACATCAGGAAAACCAAGTGGAGGCTTGGGGACGGCTTTGCGGAACACCTACGCTCGGTTTGCAACAAACAGCTGCACCTCCCAGTTGCGAACCATTTCAACTCCCCCTCCCATTCCCAGACGACATGTCCATCCTGGACCTCCTGCAGTGCCACAATGATGTCACCCGAAGGTTGCAGAAACAGCACCTCATATTTCGCTTAAGAACCCTGCAGCCCAATAGTATCAATGTGGACTTCACAAGCTTCAAAATCTCCCCTCCCTCTACCGCATCCCAAAACCAGCCCAGCTTGTTCCTGCCTCCCTAACCTGTCCCTCCTCCCACGTATCCCACCTCAAGCCCCATCCCCATCTCCTACCTACTTACCTCATCTCAGCCCCCCTGACCTGTCCGTTCTCTCTGGACTGACCTATCCCCTCCTTAACACCCCACCTACACTCACCTTTACTGGCTCCACCCCCGCCTCTTTGACCTATCTGTCTTCTCTCCACCTATCTTCTCCTTTATCCATCTTCTATCCGCCTCCCCCTCTCTCCCTATTCATTTCAAAATCCCCTTCCCCTCCCCCATTTCTGAAGAAGGGTCTAGGCCAGAAACGTCAGCATTCCTGCTCCTCTGATGCTGCTTGGCCTGCTGTGTTCATCCAGCTCTACACCCTGTTATCCCTTTTTTCATAACAGCCTGTTATCTTATTCTGTGAGTTAATCCCGTTTACAGCTCTATGAAAGGGTAAATTTGTAAAAAGAGTGTGATATTAGGGTACCAAGAGGGTAGGGTGCTGTTTATGTAGGACACCAGCTGGGTAGAGGTATCAACCCAGGATGCCAAGTACATAGGATGCCAGGTAGGATAGGACACCAGGGCACAGGGTGAAAGGGGCCGGTTAAGTGATATAGTGGTTACAGAAAGTCTGAAAGGGTGGGGATATTGACTCTGGTGTAGACAGGGTGTTAGATCCATTGGGGGTTATGGAAGGTGTCGTGTGGAGCACAATGTTAAGTTCCAGTTGGGAGGAATGGGGTTGTCAGGGGGGCGAAGGGGTTTGGATGTTGGGTCCTGGGAGGAGAGCTGCGTGTTAGGTCCTAAGGGAGGGAGGAGGATACTGGGCTTGGGATGTTGCGAGATGGTTGCTTACCCCAGGAGGAGGTGTTCTTCTAGATCCCTGGAGTATCAGCTCTAATGATACTGAAGCAGGAAATGTTGGCTCCAAGGGCTTAGGGTTGGGACATTGTCTTGTGGGTGTAAAGGTACGGGGGAAGGCATAGCTGGGGTGCGTGAGATTTGTGGTGGGCGGGGTCAGTGTCATAGACTACATTTAATTGCCTAAGTTTTCCTAAGTAACCGTTTATTTATTTACAGTGGAACCCCTCTGAATTCTCAGATTTAAATGGATTCCTTCCAGAGGGTTCTAGCCATTGGGGAACTGACCATCGGCACCAATTGCTGGGCAATTCCTTGGGATTTGCTACGGCAAGGTTTTTGTAGGGTTTCCCCATATACAGCTCCTACCAATGCTGCAGAAAAGATTATCTGGTCGTTGGAAAATCCAAGTCCATTCATTATTAAAAGTGACTCCTGCTGACATGTAAAGGACCTGGGTTCTTGAGTTAGGGTGGTTGCAAAGCAACATTAAACAGCTACCATGAAAGAACCTTGGCATTTTTGTTATGCAACTATTCACATGTGACTTAGCCACGAGATTTACTTTTAAACTAAAATACACAATACATTCTTTGCTCGCTCCAAGGGTTTTGCACTACAGCATAAATCATTGCTCCTTTCTCTCCCACATCTCAGCATGCAGTTATTTCAGTTAAAATAATAGTTAAATCAGAAACAGAAAATGACATACAGGAGGCAGCAATTTCAATGAAAACTCATCAAATGCTTTTTGCTCAAATACTGTAATTTAAATGGTGCATGTCACCAAAACTCTAAAAGTTTATTGTCACACATGATGTTCTGGAGTTTGAAATGTGAAATCCCCCCAAGCCTTGCCTCTGAGCGACTTATATAGCAAAATAATAAACCCCAGTTTATCATGATCCTCTTGGGACAATTTTTGATGCTTATATCAGAGCTTTCTTTTACACCGGAGTGTTGTGAGAAAGACAGCAGCAATGTGTTAAATAAACTGCACATTTAGAGTTATAGAGTCATAGAGACGTACAGCACATAAACAGACACTTTGGTTGAACTCATCCATGCCAGCCAAATGTCCTAAATTAATCTAGTCCCATTTGTCAGCATTTGGCCCATATCCCTCTAAACCCATAATCATACCCATCCAGATGCCTTTTAAATGTTATAATTGTACCTGCCTCCACCACTTTTTCTGGCAGCTCATTCCATACATGCATCACCCTCTTGAGAAAAAAAAACTGCTCATTAGATCCCTTTTAAATCATACCCCTTTCACCCTAAACCTATGCCCTCTAGTTTTGGACTCCCCTACCTAGGGGCCATATCTTGACTATTCATCCTATCCACGCCCCTCATGATTTTATAAACTTCTATAAGGTCATCTCTCAGCCTCCAATGCTCCAGCGAAAATAGCCCCAGCCTATTCAGCCACTGCCAAAAACTCAAACATTCCAACCCTGGCAAAATCCTTGTAAACCTTTTCGGAAACTTTTCAAGTTTAACAACATCTTTCTTATATAAAAACCAAAAGATATGCAGATGCTATAAATCAGGAACAAAAACAGAAATTACTGGAAAAACTCAGCAGGTCTGGTAGGATCTGTGAAGAGAAATCACGGTTAACGTTTCAGGTCAGTCCTGAGGATGGGTCACTCAACCTGAAACGTTAACTATAATTTCTCTCCACAGATGCTGCCAGACCTGCTTAGCTTTTCCAGTGATTTCTGTTTTTGTAACATCTTTTCTGTAGCACGAGGTATTGTACTGTCTAAGTCATGAAGATTTCAATGTTTTATCACTCAGTTGGCTGGACTGCTGTTTTGCATAACAGAATAACAGTTAATTCCCACACAGCTGAGATTACCATGAAGGTCTTGCCTTCTCAACCTCTCCCCTCAACTAAGGCATGGTGGCCCTCAGGCTAAACTCAGTCTTTTCTCTCTCTCGCTCTCTCGAATGAGAGAGTAGCCGTATAGCCCTCTGGGTCTCTGGTGACTTTACCACTTCACGAAAAACACCAGTTTCCAGTTGACAGATGATGATATCTGCTTCAGCTTAGAGCAAAACCCAGTCCTGTATGTAGATTCTCTTGGCTTGCTAACAGTGATCCCTTTTTTGATTTTAGGCCTCTATGGTCATGTATAGAAATTCACCTTGATTTCAACATCAGATTAATGCAAGAAAGCCTGTCTGTACAAAACTGTCACGCAACCAACACAGGTAGACTCTCTCCACAATTAAAAACACAGTGAAGGTGATTTCACAAAATGATTCTATCTGCATATGACTGTGCACTACTTTAACTCACCACATGATTGCTGCTTGAATATTGTCAAGTTCAGCCAGTAATTAGATCGTTATTTGGGAGGGGTTGTTAGTCAGGTGGTTGAGAGGCAAGTAGGAGGGCACTGGGCAGGCGGGAGGTTGAGAGGGCAGACAGGCGGATGTGAGGCAGGAAGGATGTTGAGGTGCAGACAGGAGGGTAAGGGGTAGGCTGGAGGTCAAGGGGCAGGAAGGATTTGGGGCAGGAGAGGTCAAGGGGCAAGCAATAGGATGAGGAGCAGGCCAGAGGGCATTGAGAGGCAGGAAAGAGAAAGGGACAGCAGGAGGTCGAGGAGCAGATGTGAGGAATAGTGTGGGTGGTAGGTCAAGTGACAAGCGGGAGATCGTGGAGCGGGCAGCAGAGCGAGGGGTAGACGAAGGTCGAGAGGCAAGTTTGAGAGTGAGGGACAGGTAGGGGAGTCCAGGGGCAAGTGTGTGTTTGAGAAGGTAATAGTGTAGCCAGAAGCATAGGGATATGGTCAGGAGTATAGACAGGTGGTCTTTAAGGTGGGCGTGTAGTCTCTGCAGTTCATGCCCAAGAGGGACTCCATTTTCTATGTCTGTTGCATTCTCCACAACCTCAGTGTAGGGGTAACCTGTACCTGGCTTTGTAAGGTGGCTTGTACCTGAACACACTTTGTGGTCCATGCCTGCTTACAAGATGGCAGACAGAAGGTAAGCAAAACTAAGCAGCCTGCTCACACAGTGAAACACAATGGTACCTTTGAAGAGAACTGCTAGAAGGTCAGTAAAGGAACGCTGTATGTTCCCATCCGAGACAGTTCTGACGAAAGGATACGCTAGGACAGATAAATGACCAATTCCAGCTTTATTAATGAAAGGGTGATTGTCGCAGTAAATGAGTAACTTCAGGTCTAGATTAGGTCCTCAAGCAGCTGCAAGGATAACAGCTAAAGTTATTTTGTAGTAAATAGTTCCCTCTTTGAGGTTACCTGCAATATTAAATAATTTCTAGCTAAAAATGCTCTAATCATAGAAGTTGGTTTCAATACATAACCAGGATATAATACAAGCCTTAAAAAAAGACATTCAAGCTTAGATATAAAGATTAACTAGCCTTAGAAGACACCTTCTCTCATGCACTGGACAAGATAGATTGCTCACAACCCATAAATTACGAAATGCTGACAGTAGAAGTAGTTGTATAACGTTACATTTATAATTAACTTTATAACACAAGTTAACCTTATAGCAATTAGTTAAAACTAACTGACTTTTTATTTTTACAATATGTAATTGGGACAGTAGGATATTAAAAGGAGTAACTGAATGTGACAAAAGACAACACCAAAACACAATGGGTAATAGAATTTGAGCTATCCTTACAGATAAACAAGCTTGAGAAAGACCCAAAGGAGTATAGCATTAAACTTTTGGAATGCAAATTAATAGGATGCATGGGCGAGCCTAAGGCCTAGAGATTTCAATGTCTAGCTAATACCATAAGATCATGGGAACCTGGGCTGTCCGTGGAAGTGCGCATCGTTGATTAGGTGTCCCGTAGGATTGGGTGTTTGAATTAGGGGGAAGGATGATGACTAAATTGTATTTGATTACTGTAACACAATATGTATAAAAATGCTGTATTTCCTTATAAAAGCAGGGGGTGTGTCATTGATCCATCTTCCGAAGCCAGATTCGGGTAAGATCCTTTGGCCCTCTCCCTGCGTAAACCAGTTTCTGCATGGATAAACATCTTCCACTTGCCTAAATCCTGCCTGCCTCCTGAGTCCTTGTCCTAGGTCAGGAAAAATGGTCCTACACTCAGACTTATGAGGATATAGTGACTACATCCTGGGATTCATTGGTCACCATTCAGAGGTGAGGAGGAAGAAATCACAAACATATGCAAGGAGCGAGGGGCACCAAAGTGAAGGTTGCAATGAATTACTCCAGCCCAAATCTGTCCCGGGCACAGTATCCATTTCAGATTCCCCAAGACATCACAGAGTAAAAATTGACAGCAAAAACCTTTATTCAGCAACACTGTAAGCACAGAAAACCACTCCCTCATTTCCACAGAACAGAATTAACCATACCTTTGTTTTCAGAGGGTAGACTGAACCACACCATTATTTCTAGGGGGCAAAGTGATCCACACCATTGTTTCTAGCGAGCATTTTGAATCGGAGCTCTCATGTACAAAATTTATAGTGAGAATGATTCTCGAGCCCTGCAGATTGTTCAGTCTGATTGGTTGAGCAGCTATGCTTTTGCATGTTCGGTTTATTTTTCTTAATTCATTCATGGGATGATGGTGTCGCTGACCAGGCAGTAATTATTGCCCATCCCTAATTGCCCAGCAGACATTTCAGAGTCACCACATTGTTACATTTACAGCTATCCTGTGGCACGTGTCCACTGAGCAGGATCTCTTAGAACTATAAGTTGTTGATCAAAAATCTGCAAAGAATCAGAGGACGACCGTAAGTGTAAGGAATGGTGAATGAAGTTTATTTGCTGTTGGTTACTGAATCCAGTCCAATGACATAAATCCTTACGTGAGCTGTAGAAAACTACGGAAACTCCAGGATATGAACTCTGGCAAGAGCATGAAAGTGAGGTTTAATGAAAGTCATTGAATGATACAGCTGGCCATACACAAAAATTGACCCTCATATGCAACCATTTTGTCAAAGAGCAGTTCATATATTGATGCTTCCATTGTAACTGTATACAGCAGCCCAGTCACATTGGTATCCACACTATATTTGTAGGAACTGAAGAATGTATGAAGTTGACTACATGTAATGCATTTCCACAATTGCCACTCATTGTCTAATTATTTACCATGAGAAATAGTAGTTTGTCAGGAAAGCACAAGAGTAATAGCTTCTCTGTGATGTCATAGTAAATTCCCTGATGTCACACTAATTTTCTCCTTACTATAATTAAACAACACTGAAAAAAAAACCTTGAGCAAAGCAAATCTTGCACAGTACTACATCTCAATAATCATTGACTACTAGTATTCATTGCAAGGTAAGCAATTCCTTAAGACAGTGGTTTATTGCAGCCATACCTTTACTAGTAAAGCCCACTTTTGCGTTGTGAAAACATTTCTGTAAATGTGCTGTGCTTGCTTGAAAGTCCACCACCCACAAGTAATACTGGCAAAAAGACAGATGTCAAGGTCAATCCACAAGTAGGGATTAAGAACAACCATTCTTTCTCTGAAAATGCCTCACGTAAAAGCCATATTTGAAAAGGACACTGTTATGTTGTGGTCTCCATATCATAGAAATGACATCAACTTTTTGGAGGGGATCAGAGGTTAGCTAGGAGCTCATTCCTGAATTTTATGACCAGATCTGATTCTGACATCTTTCCTTCTATTGTTCTGAAGAAATATCATGGATACCTCCATGACATGTATTACAGATAGATTCCAGTACCTTGCCCAAGATTGTCAGCAACCGATTCAAACACAGACAATCTCACATTTGAGCACAACATTGATCAGAAATGGGATTGCTGGCCACTCTGCATCTTCTGTTATTGAGGTAGTTCACTCAACACTGGGACCAGTTGCCACACACCTCAACTAGTTCAAACCAGAATGTTTTAATGTTTACAAAGAGAAGAGTGGAATGCAAGATAGTATTCTTGTGTTTAAAAGTTAATATGTCTACAAGGATTGGTTTAGATTTGGATGGTAGTGAAATGGAAGTTGGCAAAAGTTGGTTTATTAACACTTAAGTTTCATTTCACTTCCATGTGTTTCCAAACTGCTTAATACTTCATATCCACTTAATATCCAGGAAAAAAATCAAATTTCATTAGTCATAGAGATGTATGGCACAGAAACAGACACTTCAGTCCAGCTCGTCCATGCCGACCAGATATCCTATATAAATCGAGTCCTATTTGCAAGCATTTGGCCCGTATCCCTCTAAACTCTTCCTATTCGTACACTCATCCAAATACCTTTTAAATGTTGCAATTGTACCAGTCACCACCACTTCGTCAAGCAGCTCATTCCATACATACACCATCCTCTGCGTGAAAAAGTTGCTCCTTACATCACTTTTAAATCTTACCCCACTCACCTTAAACCTATATCCTCTAGTTTTTGACTTCCCCACCCCAGGGAAAAGACCTTTTCTATTTACGCTATCCATGACTCTCATGATTTTATAAACCTCTATAAGGTCACCCCTCAGCCTTCGATACTCCAGGAAAAATAGCCCCAGCCTATTCAGCCTCTCCCTGTAGCTTAAACCCTCCAACCCTGGCAACATCCTTGTCAATCTCGGCCGAGCCCTTTCAAGTTTCACAACATCCTTCCTAGTCAGGATGATGTTTCTCAAAATTTGATAGATTTTTACGAAATAACAACATGTAAATCCTGCATGCTACTGCAATCTTTTCTTGGCCTTCAGTTATAACGTGCACAGCATCCTGTCTCAGCCTGTACACCAACACGAGTTGCACTCCATCTTTAACCCAACAGACCGGAAGTCACAATTATGCACATCGCAGACTTCTTTCATCCTTCTCAACAACAGGTGTTAAGAGTGCTTTGCTCCACAACCTCTTGGTGTTGTAACTGTCTAGTTTTGATTTGTAGATACCAAATGGTTTTGCTATTGATAATGACCCATTCATTTTGTGTGGCATTGTTCCAAGATGGTGGCAACGGTAAAAAGGATGAGGAAAAGATCGAGAAGGATGGTGACATTTGTTAACAAAATAAAACATATAATGCCTTTGGACAAGGGCACAGGCAAGCTGCTCGTGTGCATTGTCAAGAAAAGGCAGGTAACAGTATTTGTTGGAATGAGGAGGTCCCAAGGCATGGCGGTGTTTGTAGGGACGAGAAGGCTGAGAAGGACAAAAAAGTTTTTGAAGAAGAAAGATCAGCAGAGGATAGGAGCAACTGTTGGCAGAAAGGGACAGCGGAGGAAAGCTTCTATGGTGAACAGAAACACAACGGCAGCTCGTTCATGGAAGGATCAATCAGGTAGGACAATTGATAATAGACAGTATACTTACACAATCTTTCAGAAATGAAAGATGTTACAAAATCTTAGATGAGTACTATATCTTTCCAGCATAATCAGACTTGGCATAAAGGACATTAGTGAACCAGCTGGGTTCTTTTTGACAATTGGCAATGGTTTCATAGTCATCATCAGACTCTTCAGATTTTTTTATTGAATTCTGCTATGGTGGGATTCAAACCTGGGTGCTTCAAACATTTCCTGAATCTCTAGATTAATCGTCTAGTGATAATACCACTGGGCTATCGCCTCCCCAGGTCAGGTTGGGGTTCTGACAATACAGGCTAATGGGACAAAACCTGCCAAGTACAAGGAAATTTTGAAGTGGGCTAAGGAACAGTCACACCCACCATAACATGCATAAACCTAAACATAAAGCCATGAGAAGTCAGCCATTTGGCCCACTGAATCTGTTCGTCATTTAATAAACGACTTGACAATCCTTAACTCCAATTTGATGCCGTTTCCCAATAACCCTTGACTTCCTTACTGATTTAAAATCTACCTACCTAGTCTTCAATATACTTGAAGACTCACTTTGACAGCCCCTGTGCAATAAAGAATTCCACAAATTCACCACCTTAAGAAAGAAAGAATTCCTGCTCACCCATGTATGAAATGGGTGACTCCTTACTCTGAGATTATATTCTCTGGTCCTAGACTCTCCCATAAGGCATAACAACCCCTTCACGTCAACCCTCAGGATCTTGTATGTTTCAGTAAGGTTTCTTCTCATTCTTCCAAACTCTGAGTACAAGCTCAACCTACTCAACTGTTCTCATAAGAAAATTCCTCCGTTCTCGGTATCAAGCTCATGAATCTTCTCTTGACTGTTTCCAATGACAGTATATCTTTCTTTAGATCAGAAGACCAAAACAGTTCACAGTATTCCAGTTGTAGTCTAACTAGTGACTTGTACAGTGTTTTCAAGACTTTGTATTTTAATACTGCATTCTCTTTGAAATAAAAGCCAACATCCCATTTGCCTGCACTATTACCAGTGACTTTGGATGGAAGCATTTCATGATTCATGCATGAGGACTCCCAAATCCTTCTGTGATTCAGCTTTCTGCAGTCTTTCCTCACTTAATATATATGTTGCAAATAATAATGGTCCAGCATTGATCCCTGTCACTCGGCACATTGCCATCCTGAATATGCTCCTTTGTCTCAACTCTTTGTCTTCTATTAGTTGGCAATTCTTTAACCATGCTAACATACAATCCCCAACGCCGAGAGCTCATTTTATTAAGTAGTTTGAGGTGCAGTACCTTATCAAGTCCCTCTGGTTATCCAAAAATATTACATCTAGTTGTGAGGAAGGGTCACCAGACCCAAAATGTTAACTCTGATTTTTGATTCACAGCTGCAGCCAGGCCTGCTGAGCTTTTCCAGCAACTTCTGTTTTTGTTACATCTATTGGCTGCTTGTTACATACCCAAAGAACTGTAAAGTTTTGTCAGGATTGATTTTCCCTTCATTAAGCCATGCTTGATAATATTATATATTTCTAAATGCTCTTGTAATAAACTCAGCACTTTCTCTATGACAGAGGCCTTTTTTTGTGTCCCCCTCTTTTTGAGCAAGGGTATTACATTGGCATTTTTTCAATCCTCTTGGATTCTTCCAGAACCTAGAAGAATGTGTCAAAGACAATAAGTTTTCTGTAAATTTTACATTCTACAGTTTGTACACATCATAAAGCAGGCAGTGAATGCGGAGCCAATTGAGTGTGACTCAGAGACTTTGCACTGTCCATCAAAAAATTTCCAGTCTACAATTTTTAGACAGCCCATAGGTAATAGACATGTTGCATGTTCTATACAGTCTACACATGAGGGATTTGATTACATTAGCCTGTTTGAAGGAGTGGCGAGGAAGGCTGGAGTTTCATTTCATGGGCCACTGGTACCAGAACTAGAGATGGAGAGAGCTGTTAATTTGGAAATGATCCTGGAACTAGATCAGTGTCTGTGTCCTGGTGAATGATATAACTAGCACAATAGGTGAGTAAAATAACAAGGACAGTAGACAGAATTTTGAACCAATGAAAGTAATGCTGGGATGATTCAGGTCAGGATATATTCAAAAGCAACAACTACTGTAGTTTTACAACAGAGAAGCATTTTGGGTAAAATCCCATGACCTCTGCCACCTAGAAAAACAAGGGCAGCAGATCTTGGGAACAAGAGCCACCCTTCCAAATCACACACCATCCTGACTTGGAACTGTACCACTGGATCAAAATCTTAGAACTTCTTCCCTATTGACATCGTGCGTGCCCTTATGGCCACAAGGATTGCAGCAGCTCAAGAAGTAGTTCATCATCACATTCGACAATGCACTTAGGGATGGGCAAACAAATGCGGGGCCAGCCAATGATGCCCTCATCCCATGAATGAATTAAAAAAACTGAACATAAAAAGACTGCAATGATCTGCAAAGAAACGGCGAGGGAGTAAGATTGGCTGAATTTGTTTTATATTTGGCATGGACCCAATGGGCCGAATGACCTTCTTCTGTCATCCAATTATTGTATAATTGTCAATGGTGGAAGTTGAGCTCATGTCCAGGCTTCTAAATTACTGGTCCAGTAACACAACCACAATACTACCATAGATAACAAGGTGTAGAGCTGGATGAACACAGCAGGCCAAGCAGCATCAGAGAAGCAGGAAGGCTGACGTTTCGGGCCTAGACCCTATATCCTGCTTCCACCAACATATCTAACATAATTAGCTGTGCAAAACAACGGTTTGTGGTAATTCAACTTTTTTATTTGCTTAAATTTGTATTAAATCTCAACTTAACATTCTCTGCATGAAGGAGAACCATAACTTCTCCAGGTTCTGCACAGAATTGAAATTCTTCATTCCTGGAACCATTTAAGTAAATCTCTTGTGCACCGTTTTAAGTGCCCAGAATTGGCAAGCATGTTCCAATTGAGACCTAAATAATATTTGTAAAGTCTAAAATAAAACTAAGTACTGCAGATATCAGACATCAGAAACACACAAAGTTCTGAAGAAGGATCATTGGACTTGATAAGTGAACTTTGTTTTAATACTGTAAGTAACAGAAACAGGAGTAAGCCATTTGGCCCCTCAAGCCTGCTCCACCATTCAATAGGTCATAGCTGATCCAAAATTCCAGACGTCAACTTTCCTGCATTTTCTTTGTAATCCTTGATTCCCCAACTTAAATATATAAAGGACTCTGCACCACAGTTCTCTGGCAAAGAATTTCAAAGATTCACAACCCTCAGAGAAGAAATTCCTCCTCATCTCAGTTTTAAATTGGCATCGCTTCATTCTGAGTCAGAAGTCACATGACACCAGGTTATAGTCCAACAGGTTTATTTGAAATCACAAGCTTTCATAGCACAGCCCCTTTGTCAGGTGAAGTGTGAGAGAAGCACACAGAACACAGAATTTATGGGCAGAAAGATCAAAAGATCATACACATGGTGTGAGTGGAGTGCCAAATAATCAGTCTCTGCAAGTGACCAAAAGTGTGAGTAAAGTCATCAGCTGAATAACAAGTCAAGGGATAACCCATAAGCTGATAAAATGAGGCAGAGATAATTATAAAATATTAAAGATAAGGTGGTGCTGGAGACAAACTAAATGACTGGAATAACAGGATAGGTATAAGAGTCGCGTGCCGAGGGTCTAACCAAAGTAACAAGTAATCCAAAACTGTACAAACTAATTAAGGTAGAGAGATCATAACAATTTATCCAATTGGCATCGCTTCATTCAGAGTCAGGACAGGAGAGTGGGCAAGACAGATACATAACAGTGTGGTGGGGTCACATGTAACACAACATGAACCCAAGATCACGGTTGAGGCTGTCTTCATGGGTATGGAACTTGGCTATCAGTTTCTGCTTGGCGATTTGGATTTGTCATTTGGTTTGTCTCCAGCGCCACCTTAGTTTTAATTTTTTGGAATTATCTCTCTGCCTCATTTAATTGGCTTATAGGTCCATAAGACCGTAAGACATAGGAGCAGAAATTAGGCCATTCAGCCTATCAAGGATCATCCCTTCACTTGATAATCAGCTGATGACACTTTACTCACACTGTCTAACACTTCTGATCATCTACACAGATTTATTATTCAACACTCCATTCACGCCATTTGTATGATCTTTTGATCTTCTGCCCTTGATCGCTCTGTCCAAAAATTCTGTGCTCTGTGTGCTTCCCTCTCACTCCACCTGATGAAGAGGCTACGCTCCAAAAGCTTGTGATTTCAAATAAATCTGTTGAACTTTAACCTGGTGTTGTGTGACTTCTGACTTTGTGAAGCCCAGTCCAACACTGGCACTTCCACTTCATGGCTTTATTCTGAAATAATGCCTTCTGATCCTCGACTCTCCCATAGAGAAATATGGTCTCAGCGTATACACTGTCAAACCTCTTACAAATTCTATACGTTTGAATAATATCACCTCTTATTCTTCTAAAGGTTATCCGTTCACTTGTTATTCAGCTGATGACTTTACTGTCATCATCTAAATGAGTAGAGTCCTAATCTGTTTAGCCTTTGCGCTTAAGATAACCCTCTATATCATGGCTCAGTCTAGTGGACATTCTTTGCTTACAGTTTTCTCTCCATAGATGCTGCCAGACCTGCTGAGTTTCTTCAGCAATTTGTTTTTGTATATTTCAATGTTTATAAAGATTCAGCCTGACTCTTATTGCTTTCAAATCTGATGATGAAAGCCAAAGATCATGTTTTTGTTTTAAAACCAGGAACAGATGACTCAACCTCTCAAGCCTGCTATTCCACTATCATGGCTTATCTGACTGTGAACCTAACTTTGCATTCTAACCACTCAATCCTCACGTCCAGATCATCCCTCAGTGACACAGCCTCTCCTGCTGTCTGTGGAAGAGAGTTCCAACACACAGGTTCCTCTGAGGGGAGAAATAATTCCTCATTTCAATCCGAAATGGGAGACCCCCGTTTCTAAGACTGACTTTTAGTTTGCTGCATCTCCATGCCAATGACGACCCAACTAAACAGCACTCTTTATCATGCTTAATAAAATGGTGTCACTTTTTTCAAGTCTGTTTATTTCATCCTAGTTTTAAGGAGTGCAAGGCAAAAATCTTCAACTTCTAGTCTGCTTTTACCAATGTTTAAATCTGTATTTAATATCAATATTTAAATATTTAAAACATTTTTTAAAATTAATCTTGTGCTAATTCATTACTCTTAAAGTTTCCTCACGCTGTTGATAGATTGACTAGCCAGTACATGCCAAGATTATCCCTCTGCAATGTTTTGAACAGGGGCTAACATTTACAAATCCTCCAGTCCACTGGCACCACCCAGGGTTAGAGGACTGTTGTCAGAACTTCTACTGTTTCCTCCATTTCTTCCTGTAATAATCAGACATCAGAAACACACAAAGTTCTGAAGAAGGGTCATTGGACTTGATAAGTGAACTTTGTTTTAAAACTGTAAGTAATAGAAACAGGAGTAAGCCATTTGTCCCCTCGAGCCTGTTCCACCATTCAATAGGTCATAGCTGATCCAAAATTCCAGACGTCAACTTTGCTGCATTTTCTTTGTAACTTTGTGAGAGAATCACAAGGAAAGAAAAAAAGACAGAGAAACAAACAGCAGATGACAGAGCAGAACATTACATATGCTACAAACTGATGAAACTGTAAACAAGATGAAATCCAACCCCCATCTTTCAATGCCATCAGGTCACCATCAGGAAGGGTACAGGGGATCACACGTTCAAACATATCAATTTCTTCACGTGGCCTTGTGTTTACTATAGCAAAGCCAATCCAATTAATTAAAGTCAAGTTTTCGTTGTTAGTATTTACCTTCTTTAGCTGTAGGATTCGATCCTTTAGGTGGCCCAATCTGCCCAGGGTTCAATTCAAAACCTCTTGCACAAGGCTGTAAACAGATACAGTGCCTTTCATTCCATGATCATTAAATGTAATCAATCTTCAACTTGGTTCACTGAGGCAATTCAATATTGGGTATTGGTATTTCGTCAGGGGACTTAGAAATAGCAAATGAACTGTTATTCATGGACATGATTAACCATTCACAGCAATTTCACTGACTGTGCGCCCATCCAGATTTCAGCACATGAACTATTTCTGGGCTGGGATGGGAGCAGAACAGCAAACCTCGACAAACTTACTGAATGGCTGAAGTGAGACAGCAACGTTGATCCCTCAGTTCTGTCACGTATTCCTGAACATGCTGACTCTCTCTTTCTCTCTCTCTGCCTTGAAGATGCTGACTCTCTCTCTTTGTCTCTCTCTCTCTGTCTGTGCCCCCTAAGATGCCGACTCTCTCATTCTCCCCTGAATGTACTAAATCTGTCTCTCTTTCTTTCTTGAAGGTGTTGACTCTCCCCCCAACCCCCCACCCCGAGGATACTGACACTCCCTCACTTGAAGTTGCTGTCTCTCTTTCTCTCTCCTCAGAGAAGCTGCTATCTCTCCCTGTCTTCCCCCCCCACTCCCCTGAAGGTGCTGACTGTCCGTCTCTCCTTTGAAAGACTGACTCTTTCTAGCCCCCCCACCGAAACTTGCAGTCTCCTTCTCTCCCTGTCCTGTGAAGGTGCTGACTCTCTTCCTTCCCCTGAAGATGCCAAATCTCTTTTTCTCCCCGAAGATGCCGAATCTCTCTTTCTCCCTTGAAGGTGATGATTTGCCCTCTCTCTCCACTGAAGATGCTCTCACCCCTCTACCCCAAATATACTCAATCTCTCTCTTCCCCCGAAGGAGTTGACTCTCTTTCTCTCACTGTCTCCTTTGAAGATGCTGACTCTCTCTTCCACAACCCCCCAGCTCTTTCCCTGAAGGTGTAGACTTCTCCCTCTCTCTCTCACCCCATAGTGATGCTAACTGTATCTCTATCTTTCCCATGAAGGTGGTCACTCCCTCTCTCCACGAAAGGAGCTGACTGTCTCCTCTTCTCTCCCCCTGTCGAAGTTACTGACACTCTCCTTCTCTCCCCCCAACTCCTTCTCCCCTGAAGATCGACTCTCTCTCCCTGAAGGTGCTGACTTGCTCTCTCTCTCTCACACCATGAAGGTGCTGACATTTACTCCTTCCCTTTCTCACACCCCTCCTGACACCAAATGTGCTGACTTTCTCTCTCTCTCACATCTCTCCCTCCAACCCCCGCACCCCGGTCTCCCTGGAGGTGCTGGTGTTCTCTGTACCCTGAATGTGCTGTCTCTCTCTCTCTCTCTTCCCCTCCCTTGAAGGTGTTGACTCTCCCTCCCTTTCCATTGATGCTGACCCTCTCTCACCCGACTACCCCAAATGTACTCAATCTCTCTCACTCTCCCTTGAAGTTGTTGATTCTCTTTCTCTTACTCTTTCTCCTGAAGGTGCTGACTCTTCTCTCTCCGCGCTCCCCCCATGAAGATGCTGACACTCACTCTCTCTCCCATGAAGGTGCAAAAGTGCACACTCTTTCTCTCCCCCCATTAAAGGACCTGACTCTCTGTCTTCCCTCCCCTTCTCTCTGTCCCATGCAAGTTCTGACTCCCTGTCCCTGAAGGTCCTAACTTACTCTCTCTCTTTCTCTTTGTCTCACACCATGAAGGCGCTGACAATTCCTCTTGTTTCACAACAGATGCTGACTCTTTCTCATAACTTCCCCCACTCTGAATGTGTTAGCTCTCTCTCTCTCTCTCCCCCACTGAAGGTGCTGACACTCTCTCTGTCTCTATTCTGAAGGTACTGTCCCTCTCCCTTTCTCTCCCCCTCTGTTGAAGGTGTTGACTGTCCCTCCCTCTCCATTGAAGATGCTGATCCTCTCTCAAACCCCAACCCCAAACATACTTAAACTCTCTCTCCCCTGAAGGAGGTAACTCACTCTCTCTTTCTTCCCTGAAGGTGCTATCTCCCTATTCGCTGAAGGTCTGTCTCCCCTGATGGTGCTGATCCCACCCTCACTCTCCCTCCCCTAAAGGAGCTAACTCTCTCTCTTCTTTGAAGGAGCTGCCCCTAACTCTCTCCCCTCTAAAGCTGCTACTCCCTTGTGCTCTCCTCTGAAGCTACTGACTCTCTTTTATCTCTCTCCCCGCGCTGAAGAAGCGGACATTCTACCTTTCTTATATGCCCTTGAAATTGCTATGTCATTCTTGCCCACCCATGAAGGTGCTGACTCGCTCTCTCTCACTCACTCACACTCACTGTCCCCTACTTGAAAGTGCTGACTGTCTGTCTCTCTCTCGCTCGCTCTCTCTCTCTCTCTCTCCCGCCCACCTCCCTCCCTCCTCCCCTCAAAGAGCTCCCTCTCACTCTCTCCCCTGAAGTATTGACTGTCTCTCACTTGCTCCTTTGATAGTACTGACACCCTCTCTCCCCTGAAGGTGCTCTCTCTTTCTCTTTCTGAAGGTGTTGACCAAATCTATCTCCCACTATCCTGCTATGGTGCTGACTCTCTTCTCTTCCCATGAAGGAGCCGACTCCCCTCTCTCACCCTGAAGGTGCTTACTTTCTCTCTCTCTCACACCATCTAAGTGCCGATACTCCCTCCCTCTCCACTGAAGACGCTGAGTCTCTCTCACCCTAAATCTCGAACATGCTGAATGCCTCTTTTCCCTTAAAGTGCTTTCTCTCTCTCCCTCTCACTCCCATCAAAGTGCTGACATTCTCTCTCTTCATCTGAAGGTGCCACATTGCTCCTTCTCCCCTGAAGGTGTTAACACATTGTCTTCTCCACGAAGGTGCTGACCTCCAGTCCAGGCAGCATCCTGGTAAATCTCCTCTGCACACTCTCTAAAGCTTCCACATCCTTCCTACAAAGAGGCGGCCAGAACGAAACACAATATTCCAAGTGTGGTCTAACCAGGGTTTCACAGAGCTGCAATTTAACCTTGTGGCTCTTAAACTCAATCCCCCTGCCAATGAAAGCTAACACACCGTACACCTTCTTAACCACCCTATCAACTTGGGGAGCAACTTTGAGAGATCTATGGACATGGACCCCAAGATCCCTCTGTTCCTCCATACTGCCAAGAATCCTGCCATTAACCTTGTATTCTGCATTCAAATTCGACCTTCCAAAATGAATCACTTCACACTTTTCTGGGTTGAATTCCATTTGCCCCTTCTTTGCCCAGCTCTGCATCCTGTCAATGTTGCAACCTACAACAGCTCTGCACGCTATCCACAACTCCACCAACCTCCATGTCATCAGCAAACTTACTAACCCACCCTTCACTTCCTCATCCAAGTCATTTATAAAGATCACAAAGAGCAGCGGTCCCAGAACAGATTCCTGCGGAATACCACTGGTCACCGAGCTCCGAGCGGAATATTTTCCATCTACCACCACCTTCTGTCTTCTATTGGACAGCCAATTCTGTATCCAGGCAGCCAAATTTCCCTGAATTCCATGTCTCCTAACTTTCTGAATTAGCCTACCATGGGGAACCTTATCAAATGCCTTGCTAAAATCCACATGCACCACATCCACTACTCGACCTTCAGCAATGTGTTTTGTCAAAGAATTCAAGAGGGCTTGTGAGGCATGACCTGACCCTCATAAAGCCATGCTGACTATTTCTTATCAAACTGTGCTTTTCCAAGAAATCATAAGTACTATCTCTCAGAATCCTCTCCAATAATTTGTCCACCACAGAAGTAAGACTGACTGGTCTGTACTTCTCAGGATTATCCCTATTCCCTTTCTTGAACAAGGGGATGACATTTGCCAAGCTCCAGTCATGTGGTACTACTTGCTTCAAGACTGATAGTTTGCCCAATCGAATTGAATCTGGAATGCAACGTCTTGCCTTTAACATAAGGAAAAGGTAAGGTCTAAGCTATCTTCTTAATACATTTTGAGGGGGTTTGGTCTCGTCCACAACATCTAAAGTTGCTTCTCTCTCTCTTTCTTCCCCCACTAATGAGGTGCACTCTCTCTCTGTGTCCCCAAGGATCCTGGCTCTCCCTCTACCCTGATGTTACTATCTCTCTTCCTCTCCACGCCTCCTATGAAGGATCTGACTCTCCCTTTCTCTCTCCCTCCCTTGAAGAAGTTGATTCTCTACCTGTCTACTTTCTGCTCTGAAGGAGCTGATTCTCCCTCTCTCTCTCCTCCCCTAATGATGCTGATTTTCACTTTCCCTCCCTCGAAGGGGCTGAGTGTCCCTCTCTCTGTATCCCCTGAAGTTGCTGAAACTCTTTCTGTCTGTCTCTCTCGCTGTCTCTCTTTTAAAGTTGCTTTCTGTTTCCCCCCCTTAAGGATCTGATTCTCCCTTTCTGCCCTGAAGGAGTTGACTCTCTTTAAAATAGTGAAGTTGTGTCACATGGGATTCAGGGTGAGCTTACCAATTGCCTCAATGGCAGGGGACAGAGAGTGGTGGTAGAGGATTGCTTTTCAGACTGAAGGCCTGAAACCAGTGGTGTTCCACAGAGATCGGTTTTGGGTGCACTTTTGGTTGTTATTTATATAAATGATTTGGGTAAGAATGTAGAAGGCATAATTAATAAGTTTGCGGATGACATCAAAATTAGTGGCATAGTAGACAGTGAAGAAGGTTTCCTAAGATTAAAAAGGGATCTTGATCAAATGGGTCAATGGGCTGAAAAATGGTGGACGGAATTCAATCTAGATAAACGTGAGGTATTGCATTTTAGCAAAACAAGCAGAGGTAGCACTTGTACAATTAATGGTAGGGCCTTGGGCAGTGTTTAGAGCAGAGGGACCTAAAGATTCAGGTACATCATTCTTTGAAGTTTGCATCACATATAGACATGGTGGTTAAAAAGGTGTTTAGCACACTTGCTTTTATCGCTCAGTCAAAGAATAAAGAATATTACAGCACAAGAACAGGTCTTTCAGCCCTCCAAGCCTGCACTGACACATTTTGCCCTTCACTCACAGGATCCGCATCCCTCTATTCCCTTCCTATTCATGTATTTGTCCAGGTGCTTCTTGAATGCTGCTATTGTGTCTGCTTCCGGCACTTCTTCTGGCAGTGTGTCCCAGGCACCCACCATCCTTTGTGTGAAAAACGTGCTTGGCACATCTCTTTGAAACTATCCCCCGCTACACCCCTCCACCACCCCACACCTTGAACCTATGTCCCCTAGCAATTGACCCCTCTACCCTGGGAAAAAGCCTCATACTTTCCACTCTATCCATGCCATTCACAATCTTATAAACTTCGATCAGGTCACCCCTCAACCTCCTGCATACCAGTGAAAACAAACCCAGTCTATCCAACGTTTCTTCATAGCTAAAATTCCCCAAACCAGGCATGGTAAACCTCTTCTGTACCCTCTCCAAAGCATCCATATCCTTTTATTAGTGCGATAGCTGGAACTGTATGCAATATTCCAACTGAGGCCTAATTGAAGTTCTATAAAGCTGCAGCATAACTTATCTATCCTTATACTCAAAGCCCCTTCCAATGAAAATAAGCATGCCCTAGGCCTTTTTTACCTTAGCTACATGTGCTGCCACCTCCAGTGATCTGTGGACACGCACACACAGATCTCCCTGCATATCACTAGTCCTAAGGGTTGCGCCATTCACTGTATAATTTCCACCTGTACTTGACCTTCCAAAATGCACGGCCTCACATTTGTCCAGATTAAACTCCATCTGCCATTTTTCTGCTAAGTCTCCAACTGATCTATATCTTGCGGTATCCTCTGACAATCCTCCTCAATTTGTATCTTTGCATCGTCCGTAAACAGTCCTTTGAGAATTGGAGATGGGAACTTGTGTTGAGGTTGTACAAGATTTTGGTGAGGCCTCTTCTGAAGTTCCGTGTCCAGTTATGGGCATCCAGTTATAGGAAGGATATTATTAAGCTGGAGAGGGTTCAGAAGAGATTTACCAGGATGTTGTTGGGTGTGGAAGGTTTAAGTAATAAAGAAAGGCTGGATAAGCCTGGAACTCTTTCCACTGGAGCATAGGAGGTTGAGAGGTGAGCTTATAGAGGTTTATGAAATCATGAGGAGTATAGATAGGGTTAATGGTAGGTGTTTTTTTTCAAGGATGGGGGACTCCAAGGCAAAGGAGCACATTTTTAAGGTGAGAGGAGAGAAATTTAAAAAAGACAAAGGCAAATTTTTTTACGGGAGATAGTTTGTGTGCGCAATGAGCGTCCTGACGATGTGGGTACAATTACAACATATAAAAAACAGTTGGATAAGTACATGCATAAGACTGGTTTGGAGGGAAACAGGCCAGGAATAAGCAGGTGGGACGGGTTTAGTTTGGTATTATGTTCGACATGGAATGGTTGGACCACAGGGTCTGTTTCCATGCTACATGATTCTATGTCTCTCTCTCTCTCTCTACCCCCACTTGAGAATCTGACTCTCACTCTCTCTCTCTCTGCTGAAGGCGCTGAGCCTCTCCCTTCCCTTGAAGGTGCTCACTTTCACTCTTCCTTGCCTGAAGAAGCTGGCTCTTTTCCTCTATCTCCTGAATAACTGATTTTTCCTCTCTCTCTCTCCCCCTCTCTCTGTCTCTCCTGTGAAGGTGCTGACTCTTTCTCTCCCTTGTGAAGGGGCTGTATCTCACTCTCGCCCCTGATTAGAGATAAAAGGTACTGCAGATGCTGGAGAATCCGAGATAACAAGCATGGGGCTGGATGAACACAGCAGGTCAAGCAGCATCATAGGAGCAGGAAAACTTGACGTTTCGGGCCTAAACCCTTCATCAGAAATGGGGGAGGGGAAGAGGGTTCTGAAATAATTATGGAGAGAGGGGAGCTCCCCCTCTCTCCCTATTTATTTCAGAACCCTCTTCCCCTCCCCCATTTCTGATGAAGGGTTAAGGCCCGAAACGTCAAGTTTTCCTGCTCCTATGATGCTGCTTGACCTGCTGTGTTCATCCAGCCCCATGCTTGTTATCTCGCCCCTGATTAAGCTGATTCTCTCACTCTCCTCCTCCCTGGAGGAGCCGACTCTCTCTTTCTCTCTCTCCTCTGAAGAAGCTGACTCTCTCTCTCTTTCTCCCCTGTGAAGTTGCTCTCTCTCTATCTCTTCCCTAAAGTAGCTCTCACTCTCTGTGTTGTCCACTACCCAGCAGGAGCTGACTCTCTCCTTTTCTCTCCCCTGCAGTGCTGACTCACTTTCCTTCTAACTCCTGAAGGATCTGACACTTTCTCTCTTTCTCTCTCCACTCCACACCTCCCCGCCAATTAAGGTGCTGATACTGTCTGACCCCTCACTTGAACATTCTGTCTCCCTTGAACTGTTAGCTTCTCCATCCACCCCAGTTGACTTCAATTTGCCATGGATGAACTTCCAGGCTTTGCTCGACTTTGTTTCTCAGTCTTGGACATTTTGCACACCAGTTCAAGGTTCCAAACGTTCTTCAAGGTATTTGTGTTCTACATCACAGAGATAACTATGATCCTGGGTGGGTTTGAAACATAAAGGATAAAACTGCAGTTGGAATCCTGATTTTCTGGGAGAGACTCCACTGTGCGCTCTCCCACAGAAGTTATCAAAACAACTTCTTCATAAAACTGCATACCAAAGAGCACCATGGGTCTTCTCTCTTTTCAAGATCAATCAACAGCACCACAGCTTTTGGGGTTTTTTTTTGGCAATTACAGTCCCATTGTTATGAACATGCAATGGGTCCACAAACAGGGAAGCCAGGGTAACGATAAAGTAAGTAAGAAATGAAGTCTGCAACCTTTCACATCTGAAGAGTTACTGAGGTTGGAATACTGCTGCCAGGAGATCTGCTCTTATAGTAAGCCACTCTTGTCTGTCTTGCATCATCCTTACACACCTACTCCATTTTGTCTACAACTGCTGTGCGACATTCATCATCAAAGTACACCTTCACGTCAATCCTTTCTGCTGCCTTCCATCACCTACTTTAGCTGTGAGCTTTTCAACTCTGGTCACATGGCCAAAATACTGACATTTCCTGAATGAACTGAAGTGTCTCTGGGTAAGATGGTCTTGGATTGAAATGCTATTCCTGAGGATACTCTTCAGGTTGACACTCAGAACGGTCTTTCAGATTAGATTAAATTAAGGGACTCTCTGCCTGTAGTTAATTGCACATGACAAGTTATTTAAAGTTCAGTTTCAATTTATGTGAGTTTATGGATAAACAGGTGATTCAAGAGTATGGTGAGAAAAGCAGTGAGGTTGTGATGCTGACTAACATTTTCCTGTCACTAAAAATAACTAATTTTAAACAAACTGAGAAGGTTATTCAATTGAGGGCTTGATTTATTGGAAGATGAATGAGACCCAAATGGTATTTTAGGTTTTCAAACAATTCAGTCATATATAGATAGTGTGAGGCTGAGCTGTTCCTTATCCTGGAATTTCATACTAAGTTCCATAAATCCCTTGAGGAATGACCCCGGTCCTTTGAGAGGGGGGAACAAAACCATATCCCCAAGCCCTGATCCAGTCTAGTGATCTAAGTTTGTGGGACATGTTCAGAATTACCTCCTCATCCAGTTCCTCCTCTTCTCGACCCGAACAGGACAGCAGGTTTGACAAAGCTTGCAGTTGGTCAGCTGAGAAGGTGAAATCCATTTTGTTACCTTGTCAGAGCTGAATAAACGCCCCTATTTGCAAGAGAAAGAATCCTCTTTTAGAACCAATTTATACTGTCTCACCACTAATTGTGTTAGTTTACCAGCTGATATGTCGACAGTAAGTACATCCTGGCACTGCAGACATCCACATACATTCCTGCTTAGGGCGCAGGTCTTCATACAATGTTGTATAGGCACAGGTTGGGTTGTGGGGGGTGAATCTGTGAGCTTCCTATATTTATGTTTGAGATGTGCAGCATCAAATCAAGTGAGGTAAGTCGCGGGGGGGTGAAACAGAACAGTGGGGCAGGGGGAGAAGAGAGAGAGAAGGGAAAACGGAAAGGCATGACAATAATACTCTTCTTGAGCTGTTCGTGAAACATAAGCATCTCTGCAAGGCTAGTATTTATTATTCATCCTTAACTTCATTCAACACGACTAGAGAGTCACCCACACTGTCACAAGCCTGTAGCCAGACAGGGTTATGACAGCAAATTTCCTTCTCTCAATGATATTTAAGAACCAGATTGGCTTTTCTATCAATTTGGCTATTGCATGGTCATTATTACAGAGAGTCGCTTTTTATTACAGATTTATTAACTGAACCGAACTTCCCAGAGAGGTTTTGTGGTGAGGAAGGTGGTGGTGAACAGACAACTTTTATGCCTTTCTGTTAGCTCTTCAAAAAATTCCAGAAAGTTAAACATAATTTCCCCTCAAGGAACTCATACTGATGCTTCCTAATCAAACCACCTTTTTGCATATTACTTCTAATTCTATCCTAAATAATTGTTAGCAGAAGATTCCCCTTCACTGAAGTTAACTGACTGGTCTGTAATTGCTCAGCTTATTCCTTCAATATTTTTTAAAAGGCTGTAATGTTTGCAATTCTCCAGCCTTCTGGCATCTCTCCTGAGTCGAGGGAAGACTGAAAGATTGTGTGTCCTGGCTCCTGCAATGTCCACTCTTTCTTTCTTCAAAGTTTTTGGATGCATTTCATCCAGTCCCAGTGCCTTATCAACATCTAAGTACCAACTCTCTATCCAATACCTACACCTTATCAATTATAAATATTTCTAGTGACAGAGTTTCCTCCTCAGTTACCTTGTCTGAGTTAGCAGCTCCCTCTTTAGTAAAGACGAATGCAAAGTATTCATGTAACACCTCAGCCAAGCTCACTGCCTCTATCCGTATATCCCCATTATGATTTCTAATTGGCAAAACTCGTCCTTTTACTACTCTTTTACTTGTTTGTCTATAAAAGATTTTGGGTCAAGTATTTTATTGGCAAGGGCTACGAAGAAAAGGCAGCAACATGAATTTGAGGATTATTAGCTCAGCCTTGGTGCCATTCAGTGGTGGAGCAGACTCAAGGGGTCGAACGACCTACTTGTCTTCCTATGTCTTACGGTTTAAATTCCATTTGTTCAGCCCATCTGAACAACATGTCCATACTATCTTTCTGTCTAAGGCTTTCTCCTCGCTGTTTACCACACTATGAATTTGAGCAACTAATCATTGAATGCAAGCATGCCAAATGCCTTTTTAACCATCCTGTTTATATGTGATGCAAATTTTAAAGAATTATGAACCTGCACCCTAGGTCCCTCTGTTCTACAACACTAACCAAAGCCCTACCATTAACTGTATAAGTCCTACCCTTGTTTGTTGTACCAAAATGCAATACCTTGCATTTATCCAGATTGAACTCCATCTGCCATTTTTCAGCCCATTGACCCATTTGATAAAGATCCCACTATTATCTTAGAAAACGTTCTTCACTGTCAACAATGCCACCAATTGTGGTGTCAACTGCAAACTTACTAACATTGCCTTCTATATTCTCATCCAAATCATTTATATAAATATCAGACAAGAGAGGACCCAGAACCGATGCCTGTGGAACACAGCTGGTTACATACCTCCAATCCAAAAAGCAAACCTCCACAATTACACTCTGTCTTCTTCGTTAAGCCACTCATGTATCCAGTTCACAAGCTCACTCTGAATCCCATGTGACCTAACCATGCCAAAGCTTGTCAATGGCTTCACTGAAATCCAAATAAACAATATCTACTTGTCTGCCATCATCAACCATTTTGGTATCTTCTTTGAATTTATTAAAATATATTGCAGCCCCACCTTGTTGATTTATATACCTGCAAAATTTTTCTCCATAGTGAATACAGATAAAAAGAACTCATTTAAAACCTCAGCTAAATCTACTGGCTCTATATATAAGTGACCACTTCAGTCCCAACTCTTTCTTTGGTTACTCTCTTCCCCCAATACACTGATAAAATGCCTTTGGAATTTCCTCAATGTAACCCTTCAATGTTTTCTCTTGTCTTCTCTTTGCTTTCCTTTCTTTTTAAGTAACTACCAACTGAAACTCCCACCTCCCCGTTGCTTTTTTGAAGCCAAAGTTGGCCAAACAGGTTGCAGCATCAAGCAGCAAATTCCTTCCAACCTGCTTACACTAGGCAATGAGAGTGGAGAGTTTTCCAGTCAGCCATGCTTGATGAGGAGTGGCATCCCTCGCGCTAAGCCTCTGGCAACAGGCTAATGACTTATTCCAAGTAAAGCAAGCTACAGGAACCAGACAGAAGCATCTAAACCAGGATAATAACTAATCTGCTGCTATACACGTTTGTGAGCTGAAGCAAAGGCATATGTACTCCTCAAAGGTGCACTGAGCAATTGCTTGCTGACGTAAATTATGATGCGGCACATGGTACAATTGTAGAAAATATACTTTAAACACTAAGTAAAAAAAAATTTCATCCTTCCTCTCTCCCTACCGCCACACATTCCACAGAGGGTCTCATTCTTAAAACCCCTCCTACTTTCATCCTCTGTCAAGTCTATTCCACTGATGAAGCTTTCAGACTCCCTCGCACTCTTTCCGCATTCACTCTCTCCCTACTTCCTTCTATCACTTACATCTGTCCCTCACTCTGTCTGTCCCTTCCTCCCTCAAACTTTCTCTTTTTAACTCACTTACTCAATCTGTCTTCTCTCTCTCTACACCCTGCCTCAAACTTTCTCTTTTTAACTCACTCGATCTCTTTCTCTCCCTCACCCTTTATGCCCCCTCACTTTTCCTCCCTCACACTTACTATTCCAGCGATTCTTCTCGTCGCTATGGGAAACATGGACATGGCGGCGAGATTTGATTGACAGCTCCCTGGACCAATGGGCTTCCCACCCTCGGGGCCCAATCAGCAGCGGTGATGCTGGACAGAGGGGACGGGTACACGGTTTCGCCAATCAGAGCGAGCGGGCTTGGGAGGTGTGTAGAGAGCGGAACTGTTCGTATGGTGCCTGTGAGAGTGTGGGATCATTTGGGGCCTGAAATAGAGGGGAAAAAAGAGAGAAGCGAGATCGCCTCGGTATCGGACTAGGGACCGAGAGAGTCCATTGTCGTTCACGCCAGTCCCAGCCGGAACTTGCATAGGGGATCCTCCGTGGATCGGCCCGGGACCCCGGGGTAGGTGAGAGGGCAAGAACGTCAACTCGGCCCCAGGAGACAGACATATCATCCGGAGAGATTTGGAGTTGGGGGAGAGGTGGGCTGGATTAAGAGATGGGAAGGGAGAATGGTGCGGGGGGGTTGGTTTAGGCCGAGGAAGTGAGGTGGATGGGGATGGGTCGGGGTAGGTTAGAGCAAGGAGGAGGTTAAGCCCCTTGCTTGAGTGCGCACGTAGCGTAACAGGCCGCAACCAGTGAACTGATAATTTCCATTTTTCTCTAGGTTTCAAAATGAGCTTCAATTTTGGGAATCCGGCTGGAGGCGGCAGCTTCTCCTTCACTGCCCCCAAGACCGGTGCAGGCACAGGGAGTGCCTTCTCTTTTGGCAGCACCACTGCAGCCTCCCAAGGGGCATTTAGCTTTGGGACACCCCAGCAGGTCACAACAACAGCCACCTCAGCACCCAGCACTGGTCTGTTTTCGTTCAGCACTCCCACCACTGGAGTCGCATCATCCGCAGGATTCTGCCTGCCAACACAGCCAGCAACAACTGCCACCACTGGAGGCTTCTCTCTTGGGTAGGTCACAGCCTGTATCTACATATTAATGTTCACAGTCCACAGAGTGGACTGGAGGTGGGTGAGTGAACTGGAGGGAGTGGATGGATGTGTTGAGGAGTTCAATAGAGCATGTTGACATCGGAGGGAGAAAAAAATGGAGATGGGTGGACTGTAGGTCTTGGTAATTTGTGTTGTCATGACCTACTTGGATGTGGATGTTACTTGTAAGTCCAGCACTTGTTTGCCCATCCCCAGTTGAACTTGAGAATATGATGCTGAGCTGCCTTGAATCTTTGCAGTCCATGATGTGTATGGATATCCGTGATGCTGTTATGGAGTAAGTTCTAGGATTTTGACTCAGCAACACTGAAGGAATGGCAATATATTTCTAAGACAGGATTCTGAGTGGCTTAGAAGGAAACCTGCAAGTGGAAGTGTTCCCATGTGCCTGTTGCCCTTTGTCCTTCTAGGAAGTAACGGTCATAGGTTTGGAAGGTGCTGTCAGAGGACCTGTTGGTGACTTACTGCAGTGTATCTTATACACTGCTGCCACTATGTATCAGTGGTGGGGGGAGTGTGTATTTCTGGTTGTGGCAGTCAAGCAGGCTGTTTCCTCTGGGTTCCTGTCATGCTTCTTCATTGGTGCTGGAGCTGCACACCCACAGGCAAATGGGGAGCGTTCAGTCACATTTCTGTTTGTGCCTTGTAGATGGTGGACAAGCTTTGGGGAGTCAGGAGGTGAGTTGCTTGCTGTGGAATTCCTAGCCTCTAACCTACTGTTGTAGCAACACTATGGATTGTGCATTTCAGTTTATGGGCATTGGAAGCCCCAGAATGTTGATGGAGCTTTCAGGGATGGTGATGCCATTAGATGTCACATAGAGATTGACCATCTCACAATGAGAATCGAGCGATCAAAGAAAGAGTACCAAGAGCAAACTCTGGAGAGTTTCTCTTCTTGGTCCAGATCCAAAAAAAAAAAACACTTTTTATTTCATTTAAAAATTCAGAGACAGTAAAAACTACAGATGCTGGAGAATCTGAGATAACAAGGTGTAGAGCTGGATGAACACAGCAGGCCAAGGAGCAGGAAAGCTGATGTTTTGGGTCTGGACCCTTCTTCAGAAATTCATTTAAAAATTACCGTTTCATGTCATTCAGTCAATTTCTTATTAACTATCCATTTAATTCCATGACCTAAAATTGGCTAAAATGTCTGCTGGTTGGGCAAACACGGTTGGCTGATGCAGTACAACATGGCTAAATATGAAGTTATTACACCTGTGTGGAAAGTGTAAACACACAATATTATTTAACTGGTGACACTGGGAAACATGGATGTACAAAGGGATCTAGGTTTCCTGCACACTAGGAGACAGGTGGGTGCAGTGAGCAGTTAGGAAGGAAATGGTAATTTGGGCTTCATTGCAAGAGGATTTGAGTTTAGAAGTAGGGATGTCATCAGTGTAGTTATACAGGGTCTTGGGAGACCACATTTGGAGTATTAAATGAAGTTTTTGCCTCCCTACCCAAGAAAGGATATACGTGCCATGGAGGAGGTTCACTAGGTTGATAACAGGGGTGGCAGGACCCTCCTGTGAGGAGAGATTGGTTTGACTGGGCCTGAATTCACCAGTTTAGAAGGATGGCAGAGGATCCGATTGAAGCATGAAAAATTCTAACAGAATTCAAACAGAGAGAATGTTTTCCTTGGTTGTGGAGTCTAGAATCAAGACAGTCTCAGAAGACAGGGTAGACACTTATATCCCAGATGAGAAAAATTTCTTCATTCGAAGGGAACTGAATCTGTGGAATTCTCTACTACTGAAGGCTGTGAAAGCCAAATCTCTGAGATATTGGTGAAATAAATGTTTGTCAAAGCCCACATTTGTCTCTGTGACTTATTAATTTTTGTCCTGAATTGAAGCGTGTTTATCACCAGCAAGGTTAAGGTGACTGGCCTACGTTTGCTGGGCTAAATGTTTTCAACGAGAACATGTTTGCAATTCTCCAGACCTCTGACAGCACTTCTGAGTCCAGGAAAGCCTGAATGTTAATGTCCAGTGTTTCTGCAATTTCTGCTGTTCAACTTCCTTAGTATCCTTCCATGCCTGTCATTTGGCCCTGGTGCCTTGATGAGCGCATACAGCCTATCCTATATCTCCTCATCAGTTTGTAACACTTCCATTGTCTGAATTTTTTTCTTGGCCCTGGTAACACTTTTATCATTGGTAAAGAAAGATGTAAAACATCACTTAATACCTCAGCAATGCATAAATTCTTTTTTTTTTGATCCTAAATTGGCTGTCAGGTTTTGAGATTTCCTTCTGTTACTTACCATCTGACATCTGTCAGAAACCATGCTGGAGGTTAATATTGATCTTCTTCATTCTCTACTACAGGATAGGCAGAACAGGTTTATTGTTCAGCTGGGTGAGGATGGGAACTGAGGTAATCACTTCAAGTTCCACCGTCTGTCACGATGAAGATTCAAACCTGGGTCAAGGTCATTACCAGCTTTGGAAAATCCGTGGATTATTTTTCTAGGGTCAAAATACCACCGGCTTAAGACCATAAGACATACGAGTGGAAGTAAGGCCATTCAGCCCATCGAGTCCACTCCGCCATTTAATCATTTCAACTCCACTTACCCGCACTCTCCCCGTAGCCCTTGATTCCTTGCGATATCAAGAATTTATCAATCTCTGCCTTGAAGTCATTCAACGTCCCGGCCTCCACTGCACTCCGTGGCAATGAATTCCACAGGCCCACCACTCTCTGGCTGAGGAAATGTCTCCTCATTTCCATTCTAAATTGACTCCCTCTAATTCGAAGGCTGTGCCCACGGGTCGTAGTATCTCCACCTAACGGGAACAACTTCCCAGCATCCACCCTTTCTAAGCCATGCATTATCTTGTAAGTTTCTATTAGATCTCCCCTCAACCTTCTAAACTCTAATGAATACAATCCCAGGATCCTCAGCTGTTCATCGTATGTTAGGCCTGCCATTCCAGGGATCATCCGTCTGAATCTCCGCCAGACGCGCTCCAGTGCCAGTATGTCCTTCCTGAGGTGTGGGACCCAACATTGGACACAGTACTCTAAATGGGGCCTAACTAGAGCTTTATAAAGTCTCAGAAGCACATCACTGCTTTTATATTCCAACCCTCTTGAGATAAATGACAACATTCCATTCGCTTACTTAATCACAGACTCAACCTGCAAGTTAACCTTTAGAGAATCCTGTACTAGCACTCCCAGATCCCTTTGTACTTCGGCTTTATGAAGCTCTTCGGCTTGAAGAGCAGCACCTCATTTACTGCTTAGGGATCCTGCAGCCCTCCAGATTCAAACTCTCCCATGCACAGCACCCTACCCCACACACCAGGCTTTGGTAGTCTGCCGTTACACACTATCTGTTGTTAGTGACTAACAGTTTCCATTAACAGCAATTCAGTCATCCAGTCAGATTGTTATCCATTCCTTTCTGCGTCCAACTGTCTTCTCTCCTTTGGGCTCTATCCTCCTTATTCTCCACATACACACACACACACACACACACACACACACACCCTCCCCGCGCAATCCTGTCTTCTCCATATAAACTGACATTTTCCTAGCTACCATCAGTTCTGAGGAAGGGTTACCAGACCTGAAATATTAATTTCGATTTCTCTTAGATGCTGCCAGACCTGCTGAGCTTTCCCAGCAACTTCTGGTTTACAACATCCACAGTTCTTTTGGTTTTTAACCACAGGATTGGCCGGACCTGTTTTATTGCTGGTTCATCGTATACTCCAGAATAGATAGATCCTGCTTTATTCATGGTTCAGTGCTTACTCCAGGATTGACAGGGCCTGGTTTATTCATGGTATGGGTTGGGTATCAGACAGGAATACAGGTCGGATAATTAAATTTTGTTTTCTCTGCAGAGTGAACAAGCCAAGTTTAGGGTTTGGTGGCACAGGATGCAATCCAGTCTCTGGCTTCTCCTTCGGTAATGCTCCTGCTACCAGCACCACCACCACTACTTGTCCAGCCTTGTCCTCTGTATCGGCAGCCCAGACCACAGCACCAATGGGCTTCAGTTTTGGCAGCAATCCCACACAGCCGGCTGTCGGAGGTTTTGGGCTGGGGTCCTGTACCACAGCTCAGTCAACATCTTCCACTGGGTTTGGATTTACCTCTACCCTTGCTGCCCCAACCCAGACTACAGCAGCTGGTGGATTTACCTTCAATGCAGCTACCAATGGAACACCCACATTAACTGGCTTTAGCTTTGGCACCCCAGCAACTACAGCAGCTCCCAAACCAGCGGCACCACTCTCTTTGGGTGCGCAGTCTACAGGTAGGTTCACAATTAACCTAAAATTTCTGCATTAGCTGTGCTGTGACGTGACGATATTCTTTGCTTCGTACCAAAGTCTGGCAGCAGCTGAAACCTGAGATCACAGTCTAAATGCCCAATGAATATGCTCAGCTCATGGGTTCAAATCCGGTCATGGCAAATGGTGAAAATTGAAATCAATAAAATTAAATAGAATGGCAATCATGTGATCACTGTTGCAAGACACCCATTTTGTTCATTGGCGTCCTTTAGGGAAGGAAACGCTGTCCTTACCTAGCCTGACCTTTGTGTGACTGCAAACCAACAGCAATGGAGTTGGCTCTTAACTGCTCTCTGAAATGGCCTGGAGAGTCAATCAGTTTAAGGCCAGTATGGGGTGGGCTTCAAAAATCAGCCTTGCTAACAATGCCAAAATCACATAAAGGAATTTTAAATTGTTTATAGTGTCTGTAGACTTCAGAAGCATGCTCAGCCACTGAATCCTGGTGAAATGTTCCTGTCAATCGGATGTTGTATCAAATGGTCTAGAGCTGTTTGTTGTCTGGCTATGGCTGAGATGGTAACTATACCATTGATACCTGTCTGAAGTCCCCTGGGAAGGATGCAATAGGTAGCCTGCTGTACGTTTTGTTCTTAAACAGCTGGATGGTAGATTCAAAAGCAGAGTTGCTGGAAAAGCTCAGCAGGTCTGGCAGCATCTGTGAAGGAGAAAAAAGTTAATGTTTCGGGTCGGGTGACCCTTCCTCAGAAGGGATGGTAGATTCAGTTGTTCAGATTGTGTTGAGCATCAGCTATATTGCAGCCTGAGGAGAGGGAGCAGTTTTGTCACCCTTGCTTGATAGCAGCTTGTGATTTAGTAGATTAATGAAATCCCCAAGTTGTTGAGGTGGGATTTGAACTTTGGATTTTAGAGCTAGTAGCCCAGACCTGTGACAACCACATCGATAAACCTGAATATACCATGAGCATGCATAAGTGACAGATGCCTGTGCTACTGAGTCATGGCTTCCTCGTGCCCCTTCTGTAGGCACCATGGTCTGTTTATTTTTCAATATGTACTGACACCACTGTCAAGTATTGGCATGCTCAGCATTTTAAATCTAAATAGAATCCACTGCTGCCTTTTGTCTTGATTAGCGTATCATATCAATGAGTGTTAGATACAGATGCATTTAACTTAACATTACTTCAGTGTTGTGAAATGGTTCTACTACTCTAGTTGATTGAGTGTCCCTCATGCTACCCGTACGCCCTTCAAAACTGCACCCTTCTGTTTGATCACGTAAATGGCTTTCTACATTCCAGCCAAGTTTGGAAAGGTGAAGTGAGGAGTTTGTACTTGTTAGGATTTTCTGTACTTCAATGAAATAAAATTTTCCATTATACCATTCTGATACAAAAACAGAAATTGCTGGAATGGCTCAACAGATTTGGCAGCATCTGTGGAGAGAAATCAGAGTTAATGTTTCAGGTTGAATGACCCTTCCTCAACTGATGGTAGCTAGCAAAATGTCGGTTTATATGCAAAAGATATGGTAGTAGTAGAAGAGGTAGTAAGGAGTAAACAATAGGTGGGGGTAGAGCCCAAAGAGACAGAAGAACAGTTGGACTGGCATTGTTATCCTACTGCTGACACCGTGCCCAATCTGCAGAAAGACTGTCTAAATTTTGCAACAGTTGTTGGCAGAACTGATTGCAGGGTTACTGTCTCTGCTGTATAGCATGCTGTCTGAGTTGCCCTTGACCCCAGTTCTACTTCATTCTCTGGCTCTTTTGACATTCTAACAATAAACTATCTCTTTCGTGCATTAAGGAATGCAAGCTTCAACAACTCCAAGGTACCCATGCCTGTCTGGAGCCTGCCGCATGTAACTTCCTTTGTTGACTTGATTTTTTTTTCTTCCTCCTCTTGTTCAGTCCATTCCAACTTGCATCTGCAATTCGTCAGATGCTTTGCATCAGTTTCAGAATTTCCAGTTCGCACGTAGCAGCAGTCTCATCTTAACCATGGACATGCAATCCCTAATTAAGATGGTCTCAGTGCTCTCCATTCTTTCCTGGAAAGAAGGCCTGAACCGTCCCCATCCGCTACCACCACCCTCCACCTGGCTGAGCGTGGCTTCATTTTGAACAACTTCTTTTAACTCTTCTCATTTATTTTTTCAGGTCAGAGGCCACATGGACCCAGTTATGCTTGTCTCTTTGTGGGGAACATGGAAAATTTCTCGTTCCAGCCCCCCTTGGACCCTCCTCGCGGTTTTTTCACCGATACATTTACGAGATCAACGGTTCTGCTTCCCCCTCTTGTCCAGAATTGTGTAAAATTATCAATTTTCCTTCTAATTTTCACCCTGTTCTCAACTTCGCTTGGTCCACCTCTGACCCGTTGTTCCCTTTCTTGACATCTGTTTCCATTTCTGGGGATAATCTGCCCACCAATATCCACCACAAACCCACTTACTCCTATATTTACCTTGACTATACAACCTCAACGTGCTTCTTGTAGGATTCCATTCCATTCTCCTAGTTTCTCTGTCTCCATTGCATCTGTTCTCATGGTGCCACCTTCTGCAGGGAAGCCTCAGAAACATCTCAACTAAAGATTCCCAGCATCCATGGTCCATCGGCCTATCAACCATGTCAAACCCATTTCCTGCACTTCTGGCTTTGCTTCTTCTCCTCCTTCCCACAGCACTTGCACGGTCCCTTGGTCCTTTGTTTTGACCCAACGAGAATCTTCATCCTAGGGGTTATTAGCCACCATTTCCACCACTTCTAGGGGATGTCACTACCGGACACATTCCCCTTCCCTCCCTTGTCAGTCTACCGCAGTGACCAATCTTGCTGGGAGACTTTGATCCACCCCTCCTCCACTCCCAACACCTCCCCACACCTCCATGGCACCTTTCCATGGATTCACAGCTGTTACATCTGCCTGTTTACCTACTCCCTTCTCACTATCCAAGACTGAAGACTCACCTTCCAGCTGAAGCAGCAATTTACTTGCACTTCACTGGATAAGGTCTCATCTACATTGGGTAGACAAAATGCAGATTATGCGATCCCTATGCAGAACACCTATGTTCTGTCTGCAAAAATGACCCTGAGCTTCCTGTTGCCTTCTACTTCAATATGCTGTCGTGTTCCCTAGCCAACATCTCTGCCTTGGGCCTGCTGCCATGTTCCAGCAAGCTTTAGTACCCGGTAGCCTTTAGAACTTGAACACCTTCCTCATGTTCTTTACGCACCTCACACCCTGGCCCTGTCACGACATGTGCTGCTTTCAGCACAACCTACCCATTTTTATCTGCTTATTGCCCCCATTATCAGCTTTTCTTTCTCCCTGGCTTACCATTATCCATCTTTTCGTCTAACTTTCTCTATGTGGGCTCTGTCTCCACCCATTTGCTTACTGGCATCACCCTTCTTGTCTTCAGAATATATACCACCTTTTCCTGTCAGTGATAGTTCTGAAGAACCCAAGATGTTAACGCTTTCTCTCATAGCTGCTAGCAGACCTGTTGAGTTTGTTTTTTGTTCAGATTTCCAGCACCTGCCATTCTTTATTTTACTTAAAGAAACAGGCTTTATGTTATAGTTATGAAGAGGGTGTTGCTGGTAAGGAGTTGCAGCTATAAATCAATCTCCTGTTTCTCTGCTATGAATGTTACAGGATCCCTGTTTTGACATTGTGCTTTTTCCTCTTTCAGGTTTTGCTTTTGGTGCATCTACAGTGGCGTCATGTGCCAACACTTCAGCTCCCACAACGCAGGGCTTCTTGTTTAATGCGAAGCCAGCAGGTGAGTGCAAAGTCTGAACTCCTAGGCAATTGACAATACAGTGATCGGAATAAACTAACTGAATGTACAACACCTTTTGCCTCTACCCTTTTCCAATTAAACTGCTGACCACCCAACATCCTTTGGTCCCATCTTAACTGACTTAATTAACCATTCTCTTTCCTCATTTTGTGCTACTCTCCTTTGAATCAATCAAGTCATCACTCATGTCCTTTTAAAGAAAAGCAGCCTTTCCCCAGACTGCACTTACAAGCTACCAGGCAATCTCTAAACCTCTCCCCTCAGAAACCCTTGAGTGTTGTTGGCCAAACCATGTGTCTGTTTCCCAGAACTGAATGTTTTAATCGTTCTGATCAGCTTTCAAAGACAGGACTGAAAGACTGATATCTAATGTTACTGGGAGTAAGTTATCCGTTTCACTCCTTGCTGATTGATTGACAACACCAAGCTCCTTCAAAGTTCCTCCATCCTGCTCTCAATGGGTTCCATTCTGATCTGTCCATGCCTGGCCAGAGAATCACCTGTCATGGCTTCTTGTCCCAGTATCCTTTGGCCTCAAAGGTGTTGCTTGGCTCACTTTGATTGTAACTTCCTTTGGCTTTACTAAATCTCTGATTTGTAACCCTCACTGTTGTGTTAAAAACCAGATTCATGAACTCACATTCCACCACTTGCAAATATGACTGATGCATTGGTTTATAAATGTCCTGGTTTGCAGTGGAGCTCACTGCCAATGTAATTGCAGAAAATGAAAAGAAAGAGGAGGGCTCACCTCTTTAAAAGGCTATGCCTTCTTTAGCAATTGACATGTATTTTGAAGTCAGGATGGTTAGTTGCTTGGAGGGGAACACGCAGGTGGTGGTGTTTCGATGTGTCTGCTGCCCATGTCCTTCTAGGTGGTAGAGATCCCATTTGGAAGATGCTATCAGTGATAATTTGAGTTACTTCAGTATGTCTTGTAGATGGTGCACATTGGTGCTGGAGACAGTGAATATTTCAAGCAGACAGTTTTGTCACCAGTTTGCATTGCCTTGGCATACATAGACGTGATCCATTTAGCCTGGCAAGCCCTGCCATTTGGTAGGATCAGGGCTGATTGAACACTTCAGTGCTTTTTTTACTTAACCTGTTCCGTAACACTCTGCATCACTGTAATCGGAAAACTATCAATCCCTGTCTTAAGCACACAAAGACCTAGCCTCCATGGCTCTCTGGTAGACACTACCAAATGTTCCTAACCATCTGAGTAAAATAACTTCTCACCTTGGACTGAAGTTGCATCTTTGTTACTTTTTAAATTGTACCATTAGCTCTAGTCTCCCCAGCTGGAGAGCTACTTGGATCTACCCTGCCTGTCCCATTAAGATTTCATTGAGATTGCCTCTTTCTTCAAAACTCCAGAAAATGTTATGCAATCCTGAACTTCCTCTGGCAACAGTTTGTTGCTTTTTTTTTTTGGGAGGCTAGTATCTTTAAGGAACATATAGTTACTGTAAACCATGCAATAGTTCTTTAAAGAAAATCCATTGCCTATGTACTGTCATTGCTTTTAATGTAATTACAGTTTGTGTCAACCAGTTTTTGCCTTAAACCTTCGTAATTTCCTTTATTGAAATTTATAACATTTGCTTCAGAATGAGCTACCTTAATTTCAAACATAATGTGAAAAAAAGTGGCCACTTAAAATTTTTTTGACACCAAGTTTAATAAGATTATTAATTAGCCTTTTTTATTGTATAATACTACATCTAAAATTGCACATACTCTAGTTGGTTCCTCAGCATACCGTTGAGGAAAGTGATCCTGAACACACTTCAGGAACTTTTTCTCCGTGGCTCTAGTCCTCAATTTGTACCACTGAATAAAGTTCCTCTTGGAAAAACTGATTAAAATAAATTGCTCTCCAACTTTAGTGTCAATGCATGTGAACCTATGGACATGTGAACCTGAGGCAGAAATATACTGATTGAGCCTGGTCCAAGATTCACTGAGATCATGGATATGTTTGCTCCTTATTCTTGACACCTCCAGATGACCTTTCAACCCCTTGCTTATTAATAATCAGTTTACCTCTAATTTAGAAATGTTCAAAGAGTTTACTTCTTTATAGGCAGAGCTCCAAAGACTCAGGACCCTTGGAGAGAAGAAAAAATGTCCTTGTTTCTGCCTTAAATGGACAATCCCTGATTTTTAACCAGTGACAAAATTCTCCCATAAGAGAGAACACTCACCCTGTTGCCATCCTGTTAAGATCCCTCAGGATCTTTTATGTTTTGATCAATTCACCTCCTACTCTTTAAAACTCAAGTGGATACAAGCCTAGCCTATCCAAACCTTCCTCATAAGGCAACCTGCCCACTCTAGGTATCGGTTGAGTAAATGTTCTGTACTACCCCCTCAATGCAGTTACATTCTTCCTTAAATAAGATGGCTGCTACTGTACTTCAGATACAGTCTCACCAGTGCCCTGTATAACTCAAGCATAACCTCCTTACTTTTACATTCAATGCCCCTTGCAATAAATTAATATATTCTGTTAGCATTCTGTCCTTGCATAAGAATTTTTTTTACAATTCAAAAGGCCACCAAATCTCTCTGCATTTCATAGTTCAACGAACTCTCACCATTTAGGTAATATGCTTTTTATTCTTCCTAGCAAAATGGACAATTTCACATTTTACCACATTACACTCCATTTGCCAGATCTTTGTTGTCTTGCTTAATCTGTCCTTGTATCCTCTCTACAACTTTATTTTCTTACCTATATTTGTGTCATCATCTAATATGACAACCATATCTTTGGTGCCTTCATCAGCCATTTTTATAAATTGTAAACAGTTGAGATCCCAGCCCTGACTCCTGAGACACATCATTTGTTATACTTTGCCAAACAGAAAATAAACCATTTATGTCTGCTCTTTGTCTCCTGTTAGCTAGCCAATTTTCTATTCATGCCAATATACCACCCCTACGCTGTGAACTTTTATATTCTGCAATAACCTTTGATGGGTTGTCTTATCAAATACCTCTGGAAATCTAAAATACCTCCCACGGGTCACCTTTATCCACAGTGTTTTCAAAGAACTTCAGTGAATTAGTTGAGCATGATTTTACTCCACAAAGCATGTTGACTCTACCTGATTACCTTGAATTTTTATAACCGACCTGCTTTAGCTTCTTTGATACCTTCTAACATTTAACTAATGACAGATAAGGAAGGTAGTAGCACAGTGATAATATTGCTTGAGTTAGTAACCCCAGGCTAACATGAGAATATTGATTTGAATTCCACAGTGGCAGGTGGTAAAATTTTGAATTTAATGAAAACAGCTGGAATCAAAGGTTAGCATAATGGCAGTGATGAAACTGCTGTCAATTGTCACAAAATCCCATCTGGTTCACTAATGTCCTTCAGGGAAGGAAATTTCCATCTTTAGCTGGCCTGACCCACGTGTGACTCCAGACGTACAGTAGTTGCCTCTAGGGATTGTCAATAAATGCTGGCAAAACTACATCATATGAACAAATAAAAAAGATGTTACACAGACTGACCTGTGGTTTTTGCTTTCTCTTTCCCCTTTTTGAACGACTGTCTGTCTGCTATTTTCCACCCTAATGGAAACTTCTTTAATCAGGCTAGTTTTGGAAAATTAAACCAATGCATCAACGATCTCACTAGCCACTTCTTGAAGTCGATTCAGATCTGATGGTGAACAACTCAAACATGTTGCTCAGTATCACTTCCCAGTGATTGTAACTTTGACCTTCTTCCTCCCTACCATTTCCTGATTTACATGTATTTCTGGGATGTTATTTATATCCTCTACAGTGAAAACTGAAACAAAATTCCCATTCAGTTCATCAGCCATCTCCTTATTTGTGATCATTAATTCTCGGAGTCTTGGCAGTCAGCCAATGCTCATTTTAATGCTTTATTTGTTATTATTTCTTGTTGGGTGATTTCCAATAAGTTATCATGTCATGAGCAAAGACCGATCATGAATATCTGAGGCAGACGGAGTCCTGTAGTAAGATCTGACTTGGAGGTGATGGAAATATACCCTTAAGTACCAGAACAATTGCAAAATCTGATTATGGCACTGTTAATGTGGAAGAAATTCACTTTTGCCACAGACCAGGGCTAATCAATTCTTCCCTTGCAGGAACTTCGACTGGCATATCAACAGCTGGGCCAACCCTGTTTGCCTCAGTAGTGAACTCAGTACCTCCTGCCACTTCAACAACTGGCTTTCCATGTAAGTCATCAACAGATTTTTGAAGCAGAGGAATGTTTGACACAAAAACCAATTGTTTAAACTCAGGTCTGACGGCATCTGTGGAGAGAGAAACAGCGTTAATATTTCATGTCCAACGACCCTTCTTCAGAACTGATTGTAGCTGGGAAAAGGTTGGTGTGTATGCTGAAGGTGGAGCAAACAATAGGTGGAGATGAAGCCTATAGAGAGAGAAAACAGCAGATGGACAAACAAAAGAATGTATAAAAGTCAGCCTAGTGTACAATTTGGGCATTAGAAATACCAATAGGTTTCCTTTGGGTAGTGTGGAGGGACTTAATTTGTATCTAACCTCTGCTATTCTGAGTTTGTTTACTCAAGTGGAAATTATTCAATCCCCAGCATGAACATGCGTCACCTTGAGTGAAGAATTTACATGGACCCTTTCAGAAATGTTCAGCCAGTCTACTAAAGGCTGAGTGACACAAGCTCACATTTGTTGTTGTACATGCAACAGTCTAGTAAACAAGCACTGCTTTATAAAGTAAATTACTGACCTTTGTTCTGAGCCTGTATATTTTTACTAAATTAAACTTAATATTTCTCACTAACCAACAGTCAGTCATGCAGCATTTGGCCATATGTCTCTAAACACTTCCTATTCATATCCATCCAGGTGCCTTTTTAATGTCATAATTGTACCTGCCCCACCATTTTCACTGGCACCTCGTTGCATTGATACACCATCCTCTGTGTGAACAAGATACCCCTTAGGTCCTTTTTGAATCTTGCCCTTCTCATCTTTAAACCTGTACCCTCTCATTTTGGATTCTTTCTCCCAAGGAAAAAGACCTTGGCCAATCACCCTGTGCTCCACATACTTTTATAAACCTCTTATATGGTCACCTCTCAAAGCCCCAGCCTACTCAGCCTCTCCCATAACCAAACCCAAAAGTGGGTCTCATCAATCGCCTGTACAGCTGCAGCACCCTATGAGAAGTACATTTGATTGCTGTTTTGTTTGTGTTTAGTGAGCAGTGGTACTACTCTTACTCTTGCGGCTGCTACAACTTCTCCATTTGGATTTAAACCAACCAGTACAGCCTTGCCCATCACAACAGCTGCAAGCCTGGGTATGTACAAATGCTATTGTGGAATCTTTGCTGTCAATTTGTAATGGATACAATGGAACAAACGTGGTCATTTTGTCATGGATACAATGCAAGCCCTATAAAGTTGACTAACTTTTCACCATCAGATTCCATAGAGTGTCAATAATGCTGATTTAGAGGAGTCTCTATTTGGCTTCATTGCTTGCACATTAACATGGGTTTCTAGGTACTAGCAGTTTAGTATTACCCTTTAAATGTTAGAGCCTGTCTTAATGTACCAAGCCAGCACTGGTTGTTGTCAACCTGGTCAGGAGCACCAGGAGTTCCTCAGGAAAGTGTCTTGGGCTGAATCTTTCTCAGCTGCTTAAAAGACCATTAGAAGTAGGAACTGGACTGGTCCATTTGACCTTTCAAGCACGCTCCGTCAGTCAGTAGGATTACATCTGGTCCAACATTTGCTACGTTTTCTGCCACTTTTCCCCCCCCATGACCTTAGATTCTTAATCAGTAGAGGAATCAATCTACTTCAGCCTTAAATGTCCACAGAGTTCCAAAGACTTCAACCTTCTGAGAGAAGAAATTCCTCCTTATCTCAGTCTTAAATTAACACCTCTTAATTCTGAGACAATGCCCTCTGGTCCTAAACTCTCCCATGAACGGAAATATCCTGTCAGCCTTTACCCTGTCAAGCCCCTGCAGGATCGTTTGGGTTCAATGAGATCATCACTAATTCTTCTAAACTCCAATGAGGAGAGTTCCAACCTGTTTAGCCTTTGCTCATAAGTCAATCCTACCATGAAGGGATGATCCTAGTGAACGTTTTCTGAACTGCACAAATGAAATATCTTTCCTTAAGAACTATACTTAGCACTCCAGATATGGTCTCATGAGCACCTTGTGCTGCTGCAGTAAGACCTCCCTATGCTTGTGCTCCATCAGAGACTATTCCATGATGAGAAAAGGTTTTGGGGTGTTCTCTGTACAATTTGCAGCACCATTTGTAAGTGCTCATGCTGATGCAGTTAATGTCCATTAGCAACAAGACCTAAATGACATCCAGGCTTGTGTTGACAAGTGACACTAGTAGTTGAGCCACAAACTGTCTTGACAATGATCAACTCCAAAAAGGGAAAATCCATTCATTGCCTTTTACAGTTGAATGATGCTACCATCACCACATCTCTCACTATCAACACCTTGGGACAGAAACTGAACTGGACCAGCCATATAAATCTGCAGGCCAGAGGTCGGGATTTCAGTAGTCAATAATTTGCCTCTTGACTAGTTTCATTCCTTTTGACAAATTTCAAGTCTCAAGTGAAGAGGGTGATGGAATATCTCCACCTGCCTGGGTGAATGCAACTTCAGTGGTGCTGAAGAAGCTTGACAGTACCCACCACCGAGTCTTTAGATGTGAGGCTGGAAAGTCATGGCAGATCAGCCAGCATCAGAGAAGCAGGAGGGGCTATGTTTTGTGCAAAAACCCTTTGTCAGGACTGGGGAGGGGGAGGGGAGCACAGAAGTAAGAGGGGTGGGGCTGGGGGAAGGTTATTGTGGGATGGTAATAGGCGGATGCAGGTTGGGGATTATTGTGACTGGGACGTGGGAAGGGTGGAGCAAATAGGTGAGTAGGAAGATGGACAAGTTGGGCCCAGTCAGGACAGGGAGAGTTGGACATGGGATAAGGCTGGGTTTAGAGGGATTTTGAAGCTGTTGAAGTCAGTGTTAAGGCCATTAAGCTGCAAGCTTCCAAAATATCAGGTGTTGTTCCTCCAGTTTACGTTTGGCCTCACTCTGACAGGAGGCCAAGGATGGACATGTCGTCAGGGGAATGGGAGGGGGCGTTAAAATGGATGGCAACCAGAAGGTTAGTTGGTTGATACGTGCAGAGTGCACACGCTGCATAAACCGGTCACCGAGTCTGCATTTGGTCTCACCTATGTCGAGGAGACCACAACCTGACCTATTAGGTCCTTTGCTCCTGATCTGGTCCCCTCTATATCGGGGACACCAAACGCAGACTCTGGGACCGGCTCGTGGAGCATTTAAGCTGTGGACCCTCTGTGCTCTGCATGCATCAACCAACCCAATCTTCCAGTTGCCATCCATTTTAAAGCCCCGTCTCGCTCCCCTGACGACTTTTCCATCCTTGGGCTCCTCCACTATCAGAGTGAGCCCAAACGTAAACTGGAGGAACGACACCTCGTATTTTGGAAGCTTACAGCTCAATGGCCTTAACACTGACTTCACCAGCTTCAAAATCCCTCCAAGCCTAGCCTTATCCCATGTCCGACCCAACTTGTCCATCTTCCTACTCACCTATTCGCTCCACCCTTCCCACGGCCCAATCACAATAACCCGCAACCTGCATCCGCCTATCATCATCCCACCCACTCCAATTTATTTCTGGGCTCCCTTCTCCCTCCCCAGTCCTGACAAAGCCCCGAAACGTTGACTTTTCTGCTCCTCTGCTGTCTGACCTGCTGTGCTTTTCCAGCCTCGCACCTAATAGGCTCTGGCTTCCAGCATCTGCAATCTTTATCTCCACAATCCAGGACAGATCAGCCCACTTGATTGTTACCGCATTGATGCACAGAAGCAGCAGTATATACCATCAAAAAGTGCAAGGTACATTGCAGCAACTCACCAAGATTCTTTCGACAGCACTCTTGAAACCTGCTGCCGTCTGGAAAGCAAAGGCAACATCTACAAGCTTGCCACAAAGCCACACACCATCCTGTCTTGGAAATGTCTTGCTGTTCCTTCAGTATCACTGGGTCAAAATCCTGGAACTCCCTCCCTAATATTACTACGGGTGTCCCTACACCCCAATGTCAGCAGAGTCCCTGCTTGTCCAATAGAGCAGTGTTGGAAATATAAACAGAAGTTGCTGGAAAAGCTCAGCAGGTCTGGCAGCATTTTTGGAGAGAAATCAGCTAACGTTTCACATCTGGTGATTCTTCCTCAGCTCTCTAAATGTTAACTCTAATTTCTCTTCACGGATGATGTCAGACCTGTTGAGCTTTTCCAGTGATAATCAGTTCTTGTCTCTGATTTATGGCATCCGCAGTTCTTTCAGTTTTTATTGAGCAAATGTTGGATTTTAACACAAGCTGCTTGTTGATAGACCTTAAAAGTTTGAGTAAGGTTTTCACGATAAGATGCTCTGTCGAGGAATGAGGCTTAAGAGTGGTTTTCAATCTCTTGTATCTTGATTTTTGGAACTAGAATATGCAGTTAAATTCACATCCATCACTGACGACTAGTTTTGGCCCACTAGGGCAACTCAGCTCCTGACCTCATTCCAGCTTTGGTTCAAACGTGAACAAAAGTACAGAATTCCAGAGATGGGGTGACAGTGACAGACCTTAGCATAAAGTCTGCATTCAGTGAAGTGTAACATTAAGGAGCCTCCAGCACAACTGGAATCTGTGGGACTCGGAGGCATACTCTGTGCTGGTTGGTTTCTTATCTGGTGCATAGGAAATGATTGGAGGTCAGTCATCTTAGCTCCAGGACATGTCTGCTAGGTAGTGTCCTAGTCCTAACAATCTTCAGCTACTTTATCAATGATCTTCCCCTCCATCAGAAGGTGAGAAGCGGGGATGTTCACTGATGATTGCACAACATTCAGCACCATTTGTGACTCCTCAGAAACTTGAGTGGGTTGCCTGTCTGCCATTAACAAGGCACAATCAGGAGTGTGATGGAATACTCCCCACTTGCCTATATGGGTGAAGCTCCAACAACACTCAAGAAGCTTGACCCCTTTCTTGACAAAGCAACCCATTTGATTACTTGCGGATATGGTGCCATCCACTCCCTCCAAAACTGACATTCATTAGCAGAAATTCACCAACGATTCTGAGAGAGCATCTTCCAAACTCATCACCAGTTCCATCTAGAAGGACAAGGGCATCGCTGTTCCTTCACTGTTGCTGCATCAAAATACTGAAAATCCCTTTGTGGGGCTTTGCTGTAGGTCTACCGACAGCACATGGACTGCAGTGGTTCAAGAATCTCAACGGCATCTATGGACAGGCAATAAATGCTAGTGATCCCACAAGTGAATTTTAAATGTAGAATATTGGTTTATCATTTGTCCCCATATCCCTGCCCTGTAGCTCTGCACTATCTTGTTTATCTTGGCCTGCAGTACTCTGCTGCAGTGGCCATCCTGGTCTAAAGCACTATTATCTCACTTCAAGTGACATATTTTGTTCAGTTTTTAATTTTCGAACTTAAGGGAACTATTTGACTCATCAACTACTTGTAGAGCAATTTAATAAATTAAACCTGTTCCCTTGCTGAATCATCCTTCAAGTTAATATCCCCCTCATGCCTGTCCAATATCCTTCTGAAAAGAGGTTTCCTACCTCTCAACCCCATACACTCAAACTTACTTCTCTTCCCTTCAACCCCTAAAAAGGCAGGGAATTCCAAGTTACTGCATAACTACCTGTCACATGACTCAAGTAGCTCTCTTGTCCTCCAGGATGTCTAGCTGTGACTTTACTACCTTTTAAGCTCAAAACCTGAGTTCTGGCTGGAGCTGCTGGAGTCAGATCTCCCATACGTAGCCCCTCAATATCCAGGAAATTTTATGAACTTACCAAATGGCTCGAATTACTACAACCAGTCCCAGCTGCCCATTGATTACCCAAAGAAAAAAGTCTCTTCTATCTTTTAGAAACTAACTAATATTTTGGATAAATGAACTTTAACTAACACCTGTATAGCTGTTCTGCTAGTACGAATTAATCTTAAACTCAGTTGAAGTTTTATAATTTTCAGTGGTTGAATGTATATTTAATACTGTTCTATATGCTTTCTAGTCCTAATTCAAGCCATTGCCCTCGTTTTTAAAAACCTAACACTGCCTGAGCCATCAACTGCCTTTGTTTTGTCTCGACTGTCTTGACTCGTGCTGATCTGGCCTGAACAAGGTTTATTGCGAATGGAGTTAGAGAGAAAATCACTGTTGTTGTGGCAAGAGATAACAGCCTCTGTTTTGCTTTTGTAGCTTCCACCTCTGCTGCTGCAGCAGCCACCAGCAATACTGGCTTTTCTCTAGGGCTGAAGACACCAGCAAATTTCTCCCTGGCGCCAGGGCCTGCTGCAACAGCTGCCAGTGCGAGCACCACAGCTACCACAACCACTGCTGCTGTGGGCACTACTGCCACCGTTACTACCGCCACCACTACTGCTCCCGTTACTAGCAGGTAAGTGAAACCTTCAGCCAGCCTGCAGAACAGGGACAAGTGAGATTGCTGTTGGATTTTCACTTCCCTGATGGTGCACCATCTTGCCATCACAATGCCTGTGCACAGCAGCACGTGGGTGTTCATGGCCCAGTAATGATGGGGGTGTATTTGTGTGTGGTGTCAAACTTCTTGAATGTTGTTAAAAGTCGCACTCATCCAGGCAAGCGGGAAGTATTCCATTCCACTCCTGGCTTGTGCTTTGTAGACGGTGGAGAGGCTTTGGGGAATCAAAAGCCAAGTTGCTCACTGCAGGATTCCTAGTCTATAATCTGCGTACTTGTATGTCAAGTCCAGTTGGGTGCGTGGTAACTCCCAAGGATTTTGATAGTGGAGGGTTCAGTGACAAAAACACTTAGAATGTCAGGGGGCAGCGATGGTTAGTCTCTCTTGTTGGCGATGGTCATTGCCTGGAAGTTGTGTGATACGAATGTTACTTGCCAACTGCCGGTCCAGGTCTTGCTTCATTTGTACGTGGACGGCTTCAGTATCTGAGACATCCTAAATGATGCTGATTGTTGTGCGGTCATCAGCAATATCTCCATGTTTGACTTCATGATGGAGAGGTGGTCACTGAAGCAGCTGACAATTAGATAGAGGTTAGGAGAGGTTCACATGCTCGATGGTATGACATTCCTGTTTTCTACTTTCATTGGAGCCCCTGTGCCTATTCCTGTTCGATGTTCATTTACAGAATCCAGTCACTTCCTCATCAATAGAAAACTCAAGGAACTGAGACTAACTGAAGGCTGCATACCATCGTCCGATTGCAGTTGCTGGAGGATGTTTGGGTATTTTGTATTGAATTGTGGTGATGGAGTTTTGCGTTTAGGAGAGATGATCTAAACTGAAGGTGGTTTATGTTTTGCTGACAATTCTGTTTGCAGTACTCCTCCAGTAATGTCATATGCTCAGCTGGAGAGTCTCATCAACAAGTGGAGTGTGGAGCTAGAGGACCAAGAGAAACAATTCCTTCACCAGGCCACGCAGGTCAATGCTTGGGACCGGATGCTAATCGAAAATGGCGAGAAGGTGAGCCAAGTGCAGCCTGTTCAGCTGTAGGAGATCAAATTAATCATATAATCAAATTTTTCCAAAGGGTAGACTATTTTGCCCGCACAGTTATTTTTTCTCTCTCTGCCTTGAAACCTCTGATCAATTTGGATTGCTAAACATCTCGAGCTAAGGTAGTTGATGGTTAATGAGGAATTAACAAATGATTAGCAATTGAGCAAGCACTTTGTGTTATTTATCCAGAATCTTTCGAGTTTCTGATCATCTCTGTTTCAGCAGAGGCTGGTATCCTGTGACCAAGTCATCCTTTATTTATTTTATGCACAGTGTGACCAGCTAGCTTGGGAGTCAGCCCCTGAACTGAGAAGATTGTAAATCACTGTTTATATTGGTCAGCCAGGGATTCCTGATTGGCCCAGATTAACAACCCAATCAAGAACTTTGTAGTCATCAAGATCCACCTGGTTCGAATCACTAAATCCCTCCCTCTGCAAGTCCAGGGATGTAGTCCTGGTCTTTTCATTGCAGCTTTTTCTGCCACATTTTTGCCCCAGGTCCGGTACGACTGATTTGGACTCTGACATGGGCAGCATCAATGTAGTCCATCTCTTGCAAGTGGAGTATCTCAGGAGGGTTTCCTTCTCCTCTTCCAGTGGCAGTGGTATCGATGCTATATCCATCTTGGACTCTGATGTTTCCTCAACACTAGACGTAGGGGGAGAAGGTAGCTTTCTGGCTGTTCTGAGGGGTCAAGCATGTTTTGCTCCTGCCCTGTTTGTGAGGTAACAGCTTTCAGGTGATCTACATTTGTTCAGGACCACCTCACCTACCAGAACTTTACATTTCACAGTACCCGACCTCACGATCACCTCACCTGATACTCGTCCAGGGCCATTTCTTTGGTTCTGGCGCCAAACTTCATCCCCTAAATTAAATTGTCTCTCTCAGAGGGGTGTACAGCCAGCATTGGCATTCCTGCTGTTGCTTTCCCTGCCCCAACCCCAGATCTGGGGATATCCGGTTTAACCTCGTGCGGAGTCTTTGCCCCATCAACAGCTCTGCTGAAGCTATACCTATTGTTGAATGATGGGTGGTACTATAATTGAATAGGAACCGGGGAAGTTTAGTATCAAGTGATGCTGTAGGCTGCTTCTTTATGACTGCCTTCAACATTTGGACCGCTATTTCTGCCAGCCCATTGGACGATGGATGGTATGGAGCTTTCCTAATCCGAATGCTATTCGACTTCAGGAAATAATCAAGTTCCCTGCTGGTGAATGACACACCATTGTCTGTGACCAGTACTTCTGGAAGTCCGTGTACTGCGAACAATGTTTGCAGCTTCTCAGTTATTATCCCTGAGTTTGCCTAACGGACTTTACGTACATCCAGCCATTTTGAATGGCTATCCACAATGACCATGAACATTGTGCCCATGAAAGGACTGGCATAGTCGACATGTAACCAAGTCCAGGGTTTACCAGACCATTCCCACGAATGTGGGGCTGCTGCTAGTGGCAATATTTGTCCTTGTTGGCACTCTGGGCACTGCCCCACGAACACAGCTATGTTGGCGTCCAACCCTGGCCACCAGACATGGCTTCTTGCTAGTATATTCATCTTGGAAACCCCTGGATGACGCTGGTGGAGTTCAGTCAGTATCTGGTGGCCACCTTTCCTCAGGATAAATCACTGTTCCTCCCCTAAGTAACATGCCATGTAGTGCGGTGATCTGGTCTTGCCAGGTCCAGAAAGGTTTCAATCCTGGTTGCAATGGCTCTTCTGTCTTCCCCTGTTACCACCAGCTGGTTTAATTTTGCTAGAATAGGGATCTTTTTGTGTTCACTGTCAGATATTATCAGCAGTGACCGAAAGGCTGTCCAGCAAGTTTAAAACTAGAACGGACTTTTTCGGGGGAGGCACCACCAGTGAAGTATCTGCCAGTGGGAGGTGCTCAAGGTATCCATATTAGCCACTTGGTTTCCTGGACAGTGATCTAACTTGTACGGGCTGAGAATAAAGGCCACCGCTGAATTCATCCAGAAGCTATGGGCAGCACTGCCTTGTCTTCATTCAGTAGCCCTAGCAGGGGTTTGTGATCTGTTACTATGACAAATTCCCATCTGTAAAGATACTGGTGGAACTTGCTCACACAAAAGATGACCGCCAAATCTTCCGTTCTTTGTCTGGGCATATTTGCATTCAGTATCAGCTAAAGTCTGTGAAGTATCCGCAGTTGGGCATACCTCTCCATTAAGCTGCGGGTGAGGCCTAACCTCCCTGATATAGGGAGGCATTACATGTCAGTAGTACCTCACCCTTTGGATCAGAGAAGGCCAACACCTTAGATGGCAATAGCTGCTTTTTCACTTCCCTAAAGGCTACTTATAGGATACGCGACCGTTTCCAAGGCTGACCCTTTTTCACTAGCAGGTGTAAGGTGCCAAGATGGAGGCCAGGCTATGTATGAATTTGCCATAATAATTTACTAACCCAAGGAAAGACCTAAGCCCAGATCACCCTAATTTTATCTTCCAATGGGTATAGTCTGGTATTGTTAACTCTGTAACCCAAGTAGGTCATTTGGGGCACCTGGAACATATTTTTCCCTTCTGAGGTGTACGCCTTCTGAGTGAAATGTCTAAGCACTATGTCCAAGTTCACCTAGTGCTGTTTTTTTGGTTTTCCTGCATGTCACCCAGATAAATGGCATCCTGGGGTAGCCCTTGTGAAATGTTCTCCATGGTCTGCTAGAAAGGGGCGCAGTCTAATGATACCTCAAATGGCAGTCTTATGTATTGGTATAAACCCTTATGGGTGTTAATTGTGGTGTACTACTGGGAATCGTTATCCAGTTGCAGTTGCAGGTAGGCATGGCTCATGTCCACCCCGTCACCTCCATCCAAGGCCCGAAACAAACTTTCCATATTCAACAGTGGTTCAGCTGTACATCCTCCAACCTGGTCTGCTGTTTCCATTGCTCCCAATGTGGCGTCCTCGACATCGGTGAGACTAACCACAGACTCGGGGACTGTTTCGTTGAGCATCTGCGCTCTGTACATGATAATTGACAATACCTTCCAGTCACTAATCATTTTAACCCCCCAACTGCCTTGGTGACATGTCCATCTTGGGCCATCTCCAATGCTACAATGACGCCACATGCAAACTGGAGGAGCAATACCTCATATTCCGTCTTGGGAGCCTACAGATCAATGGCTTGAATGTAGAATTCGCCAGTTTTAAAATCTCCCCACTCCCGGCCTCATCCCATTGTCTAAACCTCCCTCTCATCCCCACCTCCTTGACCTGACACAACCTGTCCATCCTGTTCCCGACCTATCTGACTCATCCTTCCCACCGACCAATCTGCACTAACCCCCAACTACATCCACCTATCGCCACCCGCCCACCTTTCCCCAGCCCCACCCATCCTCCCTCAGTATATTTCCCAACTCCCTTCCCCCTTCCCAGTTCAGAGGAAGGGTCCCGACCCGAAACGTCGACTTTCCTACTCCTCTGATGCTGCCTGGCCTGCGTTTCTCCAGCTCCATGCTGTTGTCTCTGATTCCAGCATCTGCAGTCCTCGTCATCGCAGAAGGATTGTACGTTGCATTTCATCTGGACAAATGGCATTAGCCCAGAAAAAAAATCACTATCTTTCCACATACGGAACCCAGTCTTCGACAGTAAGATCAAATAAAGGCAAGATGCCAGAAATGCTTACCCCAACTCCAAGGTAAATATTTCGATCCAGTGTTCTTAAGGCAGTTAGTGTTATCTCCTGTCACCATTGAAGTAACTGCACAGAGGCCGGTATCCCATCACCAAGTCACCCTTTATTTACTTGTGCACAGTATACTGGCTGTGGCCAGCCAGCTTGAAGTCAGTCCCCTGAACTGAGGAAATTTTAAACACCTTTTTTTTTATTTTAACCTACTTTTCCAATTAATCTATTCAGATGTTATTACACTACTCTGGAGTAGGTGGAACTTGAACCTGGGCCTCATGCTCTGTTTATATCGGTTGGCCCAAGTTAACAAGCCCAATCAAGTACCTCAGTCAGCAAGATCCACCTGGTTCTGATCACTACACACCCATTGTTCAGCTCTTACACCACCTGTTTTTGAACATGGTCGGAATTTTGAATTCTACACCTGATACCATCAGAGTAAGGGTTGTAGGGAGAATATGCAATCGTGTTCATATCCCAAATGCCAACACACGGAAAATTCAATCCCCCCCTATCCTAACCACTCATCAAATGGGGCTAGTTTCTTTAAATTACATTAAAATCCTGCAGTGAAAGTATCATGAGGGGAGTTGGGGGAAGGACTGATGTTAGAAAATCAAAAATGGAGTGGGTTAACTGTTCTTTCATTTCCAGGTCTTAAATTCAAAAGATCAGTGCTGGATCTTAAGCATCTGTTTCTGTCTGCTGGCTGGAAATGTCTTTTTCTGAAATGTCTTTCTTCAGTGTGAACACAGTTCCTCAGGCTTGAAACCACTGCTTCATGTTGCCCTGAAAACTGAGTTTGAGGATGAAAGCTGTGGGAGGTGGAAAAATAACCTGTTAATTGTCTGAGATGGAGGCTGACAAATGGGTATTTTCAACTACATTTTGCTGACTAATCATTGAGGTGGTGTGTGTTCCCTTTATCTGTCATCTTCAGTACAAGTCCTAAATCATGGGTTGAATTTTGGAAAGATCTCACCAAACATGCGCCCTAGAGGCGGCTATGATAGAGATTTTCTTAATTTGCTCTGAGGCTTTTCTGACATCTTTCTAGAGTGCCACCTTCGTTCTGACTTGGCTATTTGCACGTACTACGTAATCTTGTTAGAGGGAGTGGATGGGACTGCAACCATGTAATAATTCACTTCCGGGGATAGGGCACCCCCTGGTGCCGTAGGATGTTGAATGTCTTCTAGCCATCACTGTTCTGTTGCCTTTTCCTTAGATCACTGCCTTACACCGAGAAGCAGAGAAAGTGAAGCTGGACCAGAAGAGGTAAGTGCCATTATTTTGATACAATATTGTAGCCGCTGTCTTCCCAACCCCTGGAATAACTATGTTCCAATGCTGTTCCTGTAGGTCTGCAGTCAAGTTAGAAGATGCTGCAAGCAGGATAGATGATCTGCTTTTGGTCATGTTGAAAATTAAACGTTTATCAGGATAGTCAGAAAATTGTCTGCTCCTCTTTGGTGTGAATGTGTAGAGGGCCTTCCTTAACCAATGGACTGACCAGGGAAATTGTCAATCTGCAGAGACCATACTTGAATCAAGAGTCTTTCACAAAGGATGATATTGTAGTACAATTCCTCACAATACTGTTCCAGACTAGGCCATCTTCAATTGCTTTTCATCAAAGGCTTTCCCTACATTCTTGTATCATAGGAAGGATGTTTGCAGTGTCCGGCAATATTTGCCGTCAGTCAGGCACTGAAGCAGCTCATACCCATAGGCATAGAAACTCGGGCAAGTTAATGTTAGCACCACACAAGTGCCAGGCAATGAGCAGTTCCAACAAGACAGTTTATCCGTCTCTCCTTGTTCAGCACTGTTCTGTCACTGAATCCCATGCTGTTAACATGCACCTTTAATATTACATGAAACCTAACTGGACCTGCCTGTTACATGATAGAACCAAAGGGCATAATTTCAGAATAAGGGGCCATGCATTTAAGACCAAGATGAAGAATTTCTTCTGAGGGTAGTGAATCTTTGGAATTCTTTACCACAGAGGGCTGTTGAGGCTGGGTTGTTAAGTATATTCAAGGCTGAGAGATTTTTAATCACTAAAGGAATCAAAAGTTATGAAGAAAAGGCGGGAAAATGGAGTTGAAGATTATCAGGTCACCTATGATCTCATTGAATGGCAGAGTAGACTTGATGGGCTGAATGGCTTACTTCTGCACTAATGACTGGTCTCCTGATCACATCGGTCACTTATACACGTGCTGTTTGACTGCATTGTGAACCTTCTGGAAAGTGTGTGTCCAAGTCTCGATCCATTGGCTTCAATTTGAGAAGCATTTGTGTTCCACTGTATAATACTTTGAACCCTGTTGAGCTGCATTTTCACCACTAACAATCATACCTCATCTGCTATTGTCATTTTCTGTTACATCCCTTCAAAGGCTGCATTGACGAAATTTGAAATCTTGGTATATGGCTGAAACTAAATATACTATTCAGTCAATCACGTGCTTATCATTGATTTGCTGACTCATTTTAATCAATAAATCTAAGATGGCCTGTGCTGAGTTGGTTCAAGGGCATATTGCTTCAGAAAACACTCTTCTGTAAACTGGGTTTCATCCAGTCTTTGCATCAAGGTGAGAATCAAATGTGTCAGTTTTATACAGCGCACACCGGTCAATGTGACTATTGTGACTGTTAGTCAAATTTGTCTTGTTTGACCAGGTCTTCCTGTATAACCCTGCAAGTGTTTCCTTTTCAGCTATTTCTCCAATTACCCTTTTGAAAGTTGCTGTTGAACCTGCTTCCATTCACCTTGCAGACAGTCATCGTGAACTCACTCTATAAAACTGTGTTTTTATCTTCTCTTTTCTTTACATCCTTTTAAATGTGTGCATTCTGGTTATTGACCCTCCTGCCTGTAGAAACAATTTGTCCTGTACTGTATCAAAACTCTAATTTTGAACACCTCATTGTGTTAGACTGATCTACAGCACAGGAGAGGAGCATTCAGCCTCAAGTAAATGCAATCCAGTTGATCCCACCACCACCCCGCCCCCCAACTCGATCCCTAGAGCCTTGCAGGTTCATTTCCATCAAGAGTCCACCCAGTCTGCTATTGCAATAGTTGGGTGACTTCAGTTGCCTCACCTGATTGGTAATGACTTGGAAATTAGAGCCCAATTGCTGCTTAAAATGTAAGTTCTCCCTAACATCCCATCTCTCTTGCCCAACAAAATGTGAGGTATTCTTAATGTGAAGACAGGCTTTTGTCTCCACAGACTGTGCGGTGATACTGATACTGTCATGGACAGATTCATCTGCAGCAGGCAGATTGGTGAGCGTGATAGTATGTTTTTCTGTCTTGTCGGTACCCTCACCACCTGCCACAGGTCCAATCTAGCAGCTGAATCAGGTGGAACTTGACCAGCTTGATCAGTATTGATGCTTCGAAGCAACTCTTGATTGTGGACATTGAAGTCCGTCATGAAGTCCCTCCCCCAGAGTATGTCCTGCATCTTTCCCACCCTCTGCTCGTTCCAAGTGTTGTTTAACATGGAGTACTGGCTAATCAGTTGAGGTTAGAGGGGAGGGCAATGCATGGTAATCAGCAGGAGGTTTCCTTTCCCATGTTTGACCTGCTGCCATGCGACTTTATGGGTTCCATAATTAACGTTTGGACTCCCAAGGCAACTCCCTCCTGACTGTACACACCACTACGTTGCCACTCCTGCTCATCCTATCCTGCCAGTTAAAAACTGAATGCAAGAACAATTCTGTGCATTCTTCATAGCTTGGGAGACAGAGCTGTTACTGCTGGATTCTTCTGTTTCTGACCTCAAGAGTGGCATGCAGGTGTGATTCTGAGAGAGTGACTGACACTTTTTCCATCACCTATACTGTTTCTGCAAAAAAAAACTCACAACCAGGGAGTGGAAAACATTTTCTCACTGTACTGTTATATGTGGTGCCTGCATTTGGATGAATTGTCTTTTGGAATGTGCTGTCATTTTCAGATGTAAACCAGATCTTCAGACTTGTAAACACTTGAGATAATGATTTCATGTGATGATATCTCTGATAGGCTGGATCAAGAGCTTGACTTCATCCTGTCACAGCAGAAGGAACTGGAAGACCTGCTGGAACCACTGGAGCAATCTGTCAAGGATCAACATGGCACCATTTACCTGCAGCATGCTGATGAAGAGCGAGAGCATACGTGAGTGTTAGGTATTTATAGCAGGATTTAAAACCAGGTAAATCTCCCTGTACACTGTGACAAACAAACATTTCCAGGACAGGTACATTGCAGGATTAGACAGAGTAAGTTTCTTTCTATGCTGACACCAATAAACCCACTCGGGACATGAACAGTGCTCCGTTCGAAGTGTTGGAGATATAGGACCCAGGGAGTGTCATTGAAGACTTGTTTGTGAAATGGCTTCCTGAGGGTGAGGGGCTAGAAGGGTGTCATTTGAGCAGCTGAATTAGAATCTGGGCTGGGGCAGAAAATGCGTGGCTTTAAGGATGAAGTGTTTGGAAGCTCAGTTTGGATTCTATATTCAGATGTAAACTAGCAGCCTGAATTTGTGACAGGGTGGAGGCTTATTTTAGTAACTGAGAGAGTTTCTGATTATGATGAAAGCCAGTGACCTTGTTATTCCCCATGTCAGCATTTTGTTTCATAATTTTAGAAACCCCTAATGTTCAGGTTTTTTTAACTCTCTAAATAGTCAAAGCAAACTGACATGGATGGACCAATGGATATGTTTGTGTTAGTATGTAGATGATTGAGGCCGTCAGAGGCAGTTCAGAGATGTAATATACTGGCTAGCAATGTAATGGAGCTGGGAGGAAGGCACTTGGAATTTGAACTGACCAGGTACGCAAATCCTTGTAATTGCTGACTGACAGACCTTCTGTGCATCTCACCAACCAAATGCCCATAAGCAGCACCTGTACAGTCTGTGGCTATTTGGTTGATCAGATGCATAGTCATTTCTACACTGCCATAGCTCCATCCATGTCAATGAGAATCGTCCATATTCATTTCCTAAGCTCTGTTTCAAGCTGATGGTGAGCAAGTTTCAAAATGTCAGAGCTGAGTTTGACATGATCACTCCTGTCCTCTTCTTTTTGTTCACTGCTTCAGGATGAATGGATCTTTTTCAGGTTTGAAGAAGTAACTAGCTGTGTGCCTCAGCGTTCAGCGTTGAGACCCTAACTATTTAAGTCAATATAAATGACTTGAATGCGGGGATAGAAAGTACTGTAGCCAAATTTGCATATATTTCTAAAACAGAACATAGAACTATACAGCACAGGGACAGGCCCTTCTGCCCATAATGTTGTGGCGAACGTGACGCTAAATTAAACTAATCCCTTCTGCCTGCCCTTGGTTCATATTCCTCCATTCCTTACTTATTCATGTGCTTATCTAAAAGTCCCTTAAATGTGTTATGGATTAGACCAGATCCCCTCGATATTTTAAGAGGGTGACCGAGTCCCTAACTCTTTGGTCGTTTAAAGGTAGATGTGAAGTGTTATATTCCAGATGTGATGCAACTGGTCAAACTACTCAATACTAAGCAAAATACAATTTATTTAAACATGTTAGTTAAAATACAAAAGGAAGAGGAGTTTAGAATAATTCCACTTTTGGAGAACTTAACTGAACAGTAGATTACTGAACAGTGACTATTACTAATTAATTGTTCCAATATTGTAACATTCCATAAATACACCCCTTGATAAAAAGGCAAATTCATGCGCAGATTATCGTATGCAGTTCTCCAATCCAGGAGGCAAAATAGTCCAGAGAAAATTCAAAGACACTCATTGAAGCTTCCAACTCTTTTGAGACCCCAAAAGCAGCTTATGCTACTGAAAAATCAAAAACACAGAAATCTGGATCTGAGGGTTGGCCACACCCATTCAGGCTGTTTACTTTTTAAAAAAAACCAAGGCCTCACAAGCTCTTCAAGTAGACTGCTTGGCACCTCTGCTTTACAACTCCTCTTCAAAGGGGAAAAAAAGGACAAAATAACTTAGTCACAGCTCCCCCTGGGAATAAAACCATGACTATACAAAGGAGGCTTCGTTTATAAAACACTTAGTCTTACCCTGTTAGTACACTACAATATATATACATTACATTAACTGTAAGCATGCAGACATTCACAAGTTCACTCCTTTTTTTTTCCCCTGCTGCCAAACACCTTTGTCTTTCTTCATCAAAGTCACGACAACACATCAGTTCTGAAGAAGGGTCTAGGCCCGAAACGTCAGCCTTCCTGCTCCTCTGATGCTGCTCGGCCTGCTGTGTTCATCAGCTCTACATCTTGTTATCTCAGATTCCTCAGCATCTGCAGTTCCTACTATCTCTGAAACACATCAGCAATTGTTTTCTTATCCTGCTGCATGCAAATGTTCTTTCCATGTATGACTGAAAATCACCAAGTCATCGATGTACACTCTACATTTGGAAAATCCATAAATGACTTCATTGGTTAGTCTTTGAAATGTTGCTGGCGCATTTTGCATACCAAATGGCATGACATTGGCTTAGTCCATTCAGTGCTATGAAAGCCGAAATTGTCTTTTGGATAAAGGTATCTGCTAGTAAGTTCTACTTAAAAATATAAATTGCTTGTCCCAGCTTCTCAATTCGGTCTTCCAAATGTGGAATAGGAAAAGTATCAGACTTCGCAACTGTGTTGACTTCGCAGTACGCCCCACACAATTGCTTTGTGCCATCTGGTTTTGGTACCATTTTATTATTCATTCATGGGATGAGGGGCGTCACTGGCTGGGCAGCATTTATTGCCCATCCCTAAATGCCCAGAAGCAGTTAACATTCAACCACATTGCTGTGGGTTTGGAATCACTTGTAGGCCAGACAAGGTAAGGGTGGCAGTTTCCTTCGCTAAAGGACATTAATGAACCAGATGAGTTTTTTTTCCTGACAATTGACAATGGATTAACAGTCATTGTTAGATTCTTAATTCCAGATATTTTATTGAATTCAAATTCCACCATCTGCCGTGGCGGGATTGGAACCCAGGTCCCCAGCACATTGTCTGGGTCTCTGGATTAACAGTCCAGCGATACCACTAAGCTGTCGCCACCCCAATTGCTATGAGTGAGCTCGAAGTCTCTGCAGCTCCCTTCAATTATGTTGTCTTTGAGCATGCGTTCAGTCTCTCTTTTTCAAACCTGTGCCAACTTCAAAGGATTAAGTCATAAAAATGTTGTTTAATTGGAACAGTACTTCTTATATCTACATCATGCGTAATTAGATTAGAACTTCCTACTTTATTCCCACACATCTCTCCATGTGATTGTAATAACACTTTCAGGTCATTTTGATTTTCCTCTGAAAAGTAACTCAATAATTTACCCCAGTTTTTGAGTGCTTCCTTATTGTCCAATTTAATTTGAGGAATGTCCAATTCAGAATCCTCTGAACTTGGTTCTTCACTCTTGTAACGAATACCACATTCTCCTTTTTGCTTTTCTTCCCTATCAAGATACCTTTGAGCATATTCACACGGCACATTCTGAGAGATTTCTTTCTACCTGGCAGTATTATCAAATAATTCACCTCAATCAATCTCCTTTTGATTTGATAAGGTCCACTGAACCTTGCTTTTATAGCTTCATCTACCACTGGATGTAACAGTAACACTTTATGACCTCTCACAAAATTGCAAATTTTTGATTTCTTGTCTGCTTCCTGTTTCATCACAGGCTGTGCTATTTTTAGTTGTCTAGCTAACTCACCCTGCTGTATTTAATCTTTCCCTAAAATTTGACACACAGTCCAAATATGTGGTCTCTGAACTATGACTCACCAATTTCTCCTTAATTATTTTCAGTAGTCCTCTCACCTCATGCCCCAAAACTAATTCAAATGGACTGAATTTGGTAAGTTCATTAGGTGCATCCCTAATTGCAAAGAAGTACAAATGGAATTCCTTTATCCCAATCTTCTGGATAGTCCTAACTGTACACTGTCAACATGGTCTTTGGAACAGTGGCATCAAACTTTAATGCTTCCTGTGATTCTGGATTGTATGCAGTGGATTTGAACTGTTTTATTCCTAAAACTATCCATAACTTCCTTGAATAATTTTGTAAAATTTGATACTTGATTTGATTGTATCTCTTGGGTAGTCTGTATATAGTGAAAAATTTGAGTAACTTGTCTACAAACCTTTTACCTATGATATTGCATAATGAAGGGCATCTGGAAATCCAGTGGACGCATCCATTATGGTCAACAAGTGCCGATTTCCACTTTGTCTTAGGTAGGAGTCCTACGCAATCAGTTGAAACCCTTCCTCAAATGCAGGAATGGGTTTTGAAGGTGCTGGTTTTCCAATTACCTGACACGTATAACATGTCTGACAAGATTCACCTACATCCTTATGCAATCCAGGCCAGTAAAAATATTTTTGTAATTTGGCTTGAGTTTTCCTTCTTCCCAAACAACCTTCTGTGCTATCTTCAACACCCCTTTTCTGTAACCCACTGGTAATACACCTTGATGAGTCAGTTCTGAGGAAGGGTCACCGGACCCAAAATGTTAACTGTTTTTCCTCCACAGATGCTGCCAGACCTGCTGAGCTTTTCCAGCAACTTTGTTTTTGTATCAAAGATTGACATGCTCCCTTATCTCTTTAAAATTGTAATTGCTTTACCTGCTCCTCCTGCCATATGCGAATAAACTTTACCCTTGCAAGTAAATGGTTGAAGACCACTTCCTTCTGAACCAACCCCTGACCAGATTGTACATTCTGGTGTGGCTTCTTAGCTTCCACTGTTCTTTCCTTTACAGCTTCAACAAAATTCACTGGCGTATCCTGCTTTCTGACATCTGTCCTCCCAGTGCTTTTCCAAAACGACCAACACTGCAACTTCATGTGGCCTACTTTAACCTGAGGTTTTTTTAAAGTTCTCTTTTCTCGCTCATAGGTTTCCTTTTTACCCTATCGTAAATCACCTTTATTATCTTCAATGAGATCTCAGTTTCCCTTAACACCTGAGGATTTCTCTTTTCACCAACTTCTATTCCTCACAGATTGAAACTGATGTCAGAAGCCAGACTTTGATTTACGAACCAACTCAAAATCATCAGCCGTTTCCGCTGCTCACCTTGCAGTTTTCACAGTCTGCTCTTCCACATGAGTTCTCACTACTTCGGGAAATGGAAGTTTTGCTCTGCTCCAAAATAATAGTTTTTCTAAATACGTCATGCACTTGATCTATTTTCACTGCACTTACCTACCTTTGAAAATTTGTGTTGAGTTTGAAAGGATCAAAGTATATTTAACCAAGGTCCCTCCTCACATTCCTGAAACGTTATCTATAGGATTCTGGCACTAGCTCATATGGTTTAAGATAGCTTTTTTCACCTCATTATACACTCCGGATACCTCCTGTCACAGTGTTGCAAATACCTCACCATCTGTACCTACCAACTTTGTTTGGATCAACAAAAACCATGTGATCACTGGCCATTTAATTTGTTTAGCCACTTTCTCAAATGAATACGTAAATGATTTGGAGGAAGGTATATGTGGTCTGATTAGCAAGTTTGCAGATGACACGAAGGTTGGTGGAGTAGCAGATAGTGAAGGGGACTGTCAGAGATTACAGCAGAATGTAGATAGATTGGAGAGTTGGGCAGATAAATGGCAGATGGAGTTCAATCCGGGCAAATGCGAGGTGATGCATTTTGGAAGATCTAATTCAAGAGCAAACTATACAGTAAATGGAAAAGTCCTGGGGAAAATTGATGTACAGAGAGATCTGAGTGTTCCGGTCCATTGTTCCCTGAAGGTGGCAACGCAGGTCAATAGTGTGGTCAAGAAGGCAAACGGCATGCTTTCCTTCATCGGACGGGGTATTGAATACAAGAGTTGGCAGGTCATGTTACAGTTGTATAAGACTTTGGTTCGGCCACATTTAGAGTACTGCGTACAGTTCTGGTTGCCACACTACCACAAGGATGTGGATGCTTTGGAGAGAGTGCAGAGGAGGTTCACCAGGATGTTGCCTGGTATGGAGGGTGCTAGCTATGAAGAAAGATTGAGTAGATTAGGATTATTTTCATTAGAAAGACTGAGATTGAGGGGGGACCTGATCGAGGTCTACAAAATCATGAGGGGTATAGACAAGGTGGATAACATGAAGTTTTTTCCCAGAGTGGGGGACTCAATTACCAGGAGTCATGAGTTCAAAGTGAGAGGAGGAAAGTTTATGGGAGATATGCGTGGAAAGTTCTTTACGCAGAGGGTGGTGGGTGCCTGGAACACGTTGCCAGCGGAGGTGGTAGAGGCGGGGACGATGGCGTTATTTAACATGTATCGAGACAGATACATGAATGGGCTGGGAGCAGAGTGATACAGATCCTTGGAAAATAGGCGACCGGTTTAGATAGAGGATCTGGATCGGCGCAGGCTTGGAGGGCCGAAGGGCCTGTTCCTGTGCTGTAATTTTCTTTGTTCTTTGAAATGAAAGACTTCTACATCATTCTCTTTGAACTTGGGCAACGCTTGGACATATTTAAGCAGATCCCCACCAGACCTTTGATTACAACAGGTTTGCTCGTTATCACTATCCTCATTAATTTTACGTCACCTCTACCCTTTTAAATTGACTCTCCCTCTTGCCAATTTCTGAAGTTCAAATTCTCTCTTTCTGATTATCTTCTCTCTTGCCCTTTCTTCTCTCTCTCTCTCTTCTGCTAGGGCTTTCCTATCCTTTTTCGTTTTTTCTCTGCTTTTTAATTGTAATTCAAACTGTTCATTTCCTTTTCTCTGTCTATTGTTCTGCCAGGGCTATTCCTTCCTTTTCTTTTGCCTCTAATTCAAGCTACTTCATTTGCACTTGAATTTTAGCCATTTCCAAAGATCCTGATGGCATTTCCAGCAATTTTAAATGCTGTGCGATTGCCACAACTCTCTCCCTTCCTCTAAACCAGTCAATCCCAACTCCAGCTTGTTTGCCAATTCTAAAAGCTTTGTCTTGCTCACTTGTTGTAAAACTCCTGAAGTCATTCCTTGCATTCCCTCAAATCTCTTAGTGACCGAAAGAACCAATACTATGCAAGGCGCACCCTGTTTAAACCAAACGAATTCAACACCCGAAATAAAAGACCCTAATACCCACCACTCGCAGCTTTTGAGTCCAACAGTCCTAAACTCAACCTGGAATTATAGATAACAAGGTGTAGAGCTGGATGAACACAGCAGGCCAAGCAGCATCAGAGGAGCAGGAAGGCTGACGTTTCGGACCTAGACCCTTCAGAAGAATTTGATCCCAACAAGCCCCCAATTTGTTATGGACCAGACCAGAGTTCCTCAATATTTCTAAGAAGGTAGCCTAGACCAACTTTTCTTTTGAAAGATAGCTGTGAGGTGCTGTACTCCAGGTGTGATGCGACTTGTCCAATTACTTGATGTTAAGCAAAATAACTTATTTAAACGTTGCAGTTTAAATACAAACAAATAAGGAGCTGAGAATATCTTAACTATTGGAAAATTTAACTGAACAATAGATGTAGTAACCATTGCTAATTGACTGTTCCAATATAGTAACATCCCAGAAAAACACCACCTTGGCAAAAAGGTAAATATTGTACAGATTCTCACATGCAGTCCTCCAATCCTGGAGGAAAAACCATCAAGAGAAATTTCAGAGGAAGTAACAGGTAGGAGACATTCACTGAAGCTTCCAACTATTTGGAGACCCCCAAAGGCCTCTTATGCTAATGAAAAACGAAAACCCAGAAATCTGGATTGGTTAGAGCTGGCCACACCTATTCAGGCTGTTTCAAAAAAGAACCCAAAGCGTCCCAATATGTTAACTCTAGTGATTCTGTTAGACTGCTCGGTGCCTCTGCCTCACAATCTCTCTTCAAAAACCAGGACAAAATAACTTCTTAAAGTCACAGCATGTCACAAAAGCCCCTCATATCTGCTTCCTCCACCACCACTCCTGGCAGCATGTTCCAGACTCCAACCATTCTCCATGTAAAAACAAAAAAACTTCCCCTGCACATCTCCTTTGAACTTTCTCCCTCTGACCTTAAATTAGACATTTCAACTCGTGGGGGAAATAGATTCTGACAGTCAACCCTATCTATGCACCTCATAATTTTATAGACTTCTATCAAGTCTCTCCTCAGTCTCTGCTACTCTAGGGTAAATAACCCAAGTTTTTCGAGCCTCTCCTTAAAGCTCATACCCTTGAATCCAGGTAGCATCCTAGTAAACCTCCTTCTGCACCCTTTCACGCCTCCACCTCGTTCGTGTAACGTGGTAACCAGAATTGAACCCAGTACTCTGTGTGGCCTGACCAAAGTCTTATGAAGATGCAGTATGATATCCTGACTCTTGTACTCAATTCTCTAACCAATTAAGGCAGCATGCCATATGCTATCCTTACCCACTATTTACTTGGTTGCCGCTTTCAGGGAGCTGTGGACTTGAGCCCCAAGATCCCCCAATACATCGGTGCTGTTCAGGTTCCTGCCATTAACTGTCTCCTTTTCCTTAACATTTGATTTCCCAAAGTGCAGCACTTACGCGGATTAAACTCCATCTGCTTTTTTTCCACCCATATCTGCAATTGATTTATATTTCTCTGTATCCTTTGATGACTCTTTGCAACAACTCAACTCATCTGCAAATCAACTAACCCACCTATCTACATTTTCATCCAAGATAACAAGGTGTGGAGCTGGATGAACACAGCAGGCCAAGCAGCATCATAGGAGCAGGAAAGCTTGACGTTTCGGGCCGAGACCCTTCATCAGAAATGGGGGAGGGGAAGAGGGTTCTGAAATAAATAGGGAGAGAGGGGGAGGCAGATAGAAGATGGATAGAGGAGAGGATAGGTGGAGAGGAGGCAGACAAGTCGAGGAGGCGGGGATGGAGCCAGTAAAGGTGAGTGTAGGTGGGGGAGTAGGGAGGAGATAGGTCAGTCCAGGGAGGACGGACAGGTCAAGTGGGCGGGATGGTGTTAGTAGATAGGAGATGGGGATGGGGCTTAAGGTGGGAGGAGGGGATAGGTGAGAGGAAGGACAGGTTAGGGAGGCGGAGATGAGCTGGGCTGGTTTTGGGATGCGGTTGGGGGAGGGGAGATTTTGAAGCTTGTGAAATCCACATTGATACCATTGGGCTGCAGGGTTCCCAGGCTGAATGTGATTTGCTGTTCCTGCAGCCTTCGGGTGGCATTGCAGGAGGCTCAGGATGGACATGTCGTCTGAGGAATGGGAGGGGGAGTTGAAATGGTTCGTGACTGAGAGGTGCAGTTGTTTATTGCGAACTGAGCGCAGGTGTTCTGCAAAGCGGTCCCCAAGCCTCCGCTTGGTTTCCCCGATGTAGAGGAGGCCACAACGGGTACAGCGGATACAGTATACCACATTGGCAGATGTGCAGGTGAACATCTGCCTGATGTGGAAAGTCTTCTTGGGACCTGGGATTAGGGTGAGGGAGGAAGTGTGGGGGCAGGTGTAGCACTTCCTGCGGTTGCAGGGAAAAGTGCCGGGTGTGGTGGGGCTGGAGGGGAGTGTGGAGCGGACGAGGGAGTCGCGGAGGGAGTGGTCCCTCTGGAAAGCAGATAAGGGTGGGGAGGGAAAAATGTCTTTGGTGGTGGGGTCGGATTGCAGATGGCGGAAGTGTCGGAGGATGATGCGTTGGATCCGGAGGTTGGTGGGGTGGTACGTGAGGATGAGGGGGATTCTTTTTTGGTTATTATTGCGGGGACGGGGTGTGAGGGATGAGTTGCGGGAGACACGGTCGAGGACGTTCTCGACCACTGTGGGGGGAAGTTGCGGTCCTTGAAGAATGAGGACATCTGAGATATACGGGAGTGGAATGTCTCATCCTGGGAGCAGATGCGGCGGAGGTGAAGGAATTGGGAATAGGGGATGGCATTTTTGCAGGGAGGTGGGTGGGAGGAGGTGTATTCCAGGTAGCTGTGGGAGTCAGTGGGCTTGAAATGGACATCGGTTTCTAGGTGGTTACCCGAGATGGAGACAGAGAGGTCCAGGAAGGAGAGAGAAGTGTTGGAGATGGTCCATGTGAACTTCAGGTTGGGGTGGAAGGTGTTGGTGAAGTGGATGAACTGTTCGAGCTCCTTGTGGGAGCACGAGACAGCGCCGATGCAGTCTTCAATGTAATGGAGGAAGAGGTGGGGTTTAGGGCCAGTGTAGGTACGGAAGAGGGATTGTTCCACGTAACCTACAAAGAGGCAGGCATAGCTTGGGCCCATGCGGGTACCCATGGCCACCCCCTTTGTCTGTAGGAAGTGGGAAGAATTGAAAGAGAAGTTGTTGAGGGTGAGGACGAGTTCGGCTAAGCGGATGAGGGTGTCGGTGGAGGGGGATTGGTCAGTTCTGCGGGACGGGGAAAAAGCGGAGGGCCTTTAGGCCATCTGCATGGGGAATGCAGGTGTATAGGGACTGGACGTCCATAGTAAAAATGAGGTGTTGGGGACCGGGGAATTGGAAGTTCTGGAGGAGGTGGAGGGCGTGGGTGGTGTCGTGGACGTAGTTCCTGGACCAAGGGGGTGAAAATGGAGTCTAGGTAGGTGGAGATGAGTTCGGTGGGGCAAGAGCAGGCGGAGACAATGGGTCGACCGGGCATTCAGGTTTGTGGATTTTGGGAAGGAGATAGAAGCGGGCGGTGCGGGGTTGGGGAACGATGAGGTTGCAGGCGGTGGGTGGGAGGTCACCTGAGGTGATGAGGTTGTGGATGGTTTGGGAGATGATGGTTTGGTGCTCGGGTGTGGGGTCATGATCCAGGGGGTGGTAGGAGGAGGTGTCGGAGAGTTGGCGCCTGGCCTCAGCAATGTAGAGGTCAGTGCGCCATCCTACGACTGCGCCTCCCTTGTCCGCAGGTTTTTTGGTGAGGTTGGGATTGGAGCGGAGGGCTGCACGTTCTGCGGTGGAGAGGTTGGAGTGGGTGAGAGGGGTAGAGAGGTTGAGGCGATTGATGTCTCGACGGCAGTTGGAGATGAAGAGGTCGAGGGAGGGTAGGAGGCCTTGGGGTGGTGTCCAGGAGGAGGGCTTGTGTTGGAGGCGGGAGAAGGGGTCAGTAGAGGGTGGGTTAGATTCGCGGTTGAAGAAGTAAGCGTGGAGGTGGAGGCGGCAGAAAAACTGCTCAATATCCAAGCGTGAGCGGTATTCGTTGATATGTGGGTGGAGGGGGACAAAGGTGAGCCCTTTACTGAGGACTGACCGTTCGTCGTCAGTAAGGGGGAGGTCTGGGGGGATGGTGAAGACTCGGCAGGGCTCAGTGTTGCTGTCTCCTCTGGAGCTGCTGGCTTCTATATTTTCATCCAAGCCATTTCTATATATCACAAACAGCAGAGGTCCCAATATGAATCCCTGTAGTACATACTAGTCACAGACCTCCATCCAACAAAACACCCAACCACCACTACCATCTGCCTTCTATGGGCAAGCCAATTCTGAATCCATGCAGCTGAGTCGCAAATGGATTCCATGCACCTTAATCTTCTGGATGAGTCTTCCAGATGATGGAACTTGTTAAAAGCCTTACTAAAAATCCATGTAGGCAACATCCACTGCCTGACCTCGTTGATCACTTTTATCACCTCAAAATTCAATCGAGTTCATAAGACATGACCTGCCCCACACAAAGCCATGCTGACTGTTCCTAATTAGGCTATGCTTTTCCAAACGTGTGTAAATCCTATCCCTAAGATTTTTCTCCTTGCTTCCCAGCCACTGATGAGTGTCTCACCGGTCTATAGTTTCCTGGATTATCCCTGTCTCTCTACTTGAACAGAAGAACAACATTAGCTACTCGCCAGTCCTCCAGGACATCTCCAGTGGCTAGCAGGGATACAACGATCTTGGTCCGGGTTCCAGAAATCTCCTCTCTTGTGCCTGTCAATAATCTGGGATTGATACCATCAAGTCCTGGGGATTTACCTATCTTAATGCACTTCAAGAGATGCAACACCACTTCTTTCTTGATCTCAAAATGCCCTAGCATATTAACATGCTTTACACTAATCTCACTACCCTTCCTGTCCTTCTCCTGGGTGAATACCAATGCAAAATACTAATTTAGGATCTCGCTCAAGTCTGCTTCGTCCAAGTACAAGTTCCCTTCTTTACCCTTGAGTGGTCCCACCTTCTCCCTAGTCATCCTCTTGTTTTTAATGTATGCGTAAAAAGCTTTGGGATTCTCTTTAACCACTTGCCAAGGTCATTTCATGGCCCCTTCTTGCTCTCCTAAATTCCTGCTTACGTTCTTTCCTGATCCCTTTACATTCCTCACGGGCCCTGTCCGATTTTAGTTTCCTCAACCTTTTGACTAAGTTTACAACCTCCCACACTATCCAAGGGTCCTTACCTTGTCATCTTTGTCCTTCCTCCTTACTGGAACATGTGGTCCTATACTCTGATCAACTATCTGAAATCTTAAGGAGTCGTGATCACTGTTTTCAAAATGCTGCCCCACTGAAACGTCAGTCACCTGGCTAGGTTCATTAGCCAATAAAAGGTCCAGTATGGCCCTCCCTCTAGTTGGACTATCCACATACTGTTTCAAGAAACCCTCCTGGATGCACTTAACAAATTTTGTCCCATCTAACCCGCTTGCTCTAAGGGAGTCCCAGTCAATATTGGGAAAGTTAAAGCCACCCAGTATGACAATCCTGTTAGTGTATCTTTCCATAATCTGCCTGCATGTTTGTTCCTCAATGTTTTGGTAGCTGTTTGAGGGCCTATAATCTAATACTGTCAGATTGATTGCACCCATCTTATTTTTGAGCCCAGTGGTCGAGCTGTCCAATTTATCCTCTGAGACATTCTCCCTGAATAGTAATACAACTCCTCCACCTCTTTTAGTTTCCTCTCTAACTCGTTGAAAATGATGAAACCTTGGAATGTTGAGCAGCCAGTCCTGTCCCCCTCTTAACCAAGTCTCTAATGGCCACAACATCATAGTCCCATGTACTGAACCAGGATCTAAGTTCATTTATAATACTCCTTGCATTTGAAATCAACACAATTCAGGCCATTGATGTCGTCATGTTCATGTACCTAGTCAGATGTCAAACAACACCAGGTTATAGTCCATCTGACAAAGGGGCAGCACTCCGAAAGCTTGTGATTTCAAATAAACTTGTTGGACTATAACCTGGTGTCGTATGACTTCTGACCTTGCCCACCGCAGGCACTTCCACATCATGTTCATTTACCTGTCCCTGCCTGTCCTTTCTTTCTGGCTTACTGTTTCTAAGATCTGCCTTCCCCATATCCCTCCACTGGCTGACATGCTGCTCTGGTTTCCAGCCCTCGGCGCTCTAGTTCAAACTGTCCCGAGTAGCACTAGCAACCCTCCCTGTGAGGATATTGGTTCTCCTTTGGTTTAAGTGTGACCTGTCCCTCTTGTACAGGTCCCCCCTGCCCCAGAAGAGGTCCCAATGATCGAAGAACCTGAGACCCTGCCCCCTGCGCCAGCTCCTTAGCCACGTATCCTGTCTTTCTATTGCTTGCCTCACTAGCATGTAGCACTGGTAGTAACCAGAGATTACTACCCTTGAGATCCTACTTTTCATCTTCTTTCCTAACTTCCTGTACTCAGCCCTCTTTCTACCTACATTGTTGTGCACATTGGTACCAATGACCTCTGGCTGCTCACCCTCCCCCTTAAGAATTTCATGCAACCTCTGAGGTCCTTAACCTTGGCATCAGGGAGACAACAAACCATCTAGGTGCCTTGAACGTGACCACAGAAATGCCTGTCTGAGCCCCTAACTCTGCCCCATATATCCTACCACTACCGGTTGCTTGAACTTTGCCCAAGGTAGAAAAGTATGTTTCAATGAAGATATTAGAAATTTAGAAATGGAAAGGTTAAGTGAATAGGCCAAAATTTGGCAGGTGAAGTTTAACACGGATAAGTATGATGTTATCTGTTTTCATCTGAGGAATAGAAAGGCAACTTATGATCTAAATCGAGAGAAATCTGACTGCTTTGGTGAAAGGGATCGGGATGTCATTGCGTATGATTTGCGGAAAACTAGTACATAAGGTACAAAAGGTAATAAGGAAGGCAAATGGAATTTTAGAATTTATTGTGAAAGGAATAAGAGTTTAAAGTAGGGAAGTGTTGCTGTAATTGGGCAAAGCATTGGTGAGACTGCATCTTGAGTACTGCATACAGCTTCTGTCCCCTTAATTGAGATACGTAATTACATTGGAGACAGTTCAGAGAAGGTTCACAAGATCAATATCAGATGAAAGGCCTCTCTTTTGAGGAGAGACTGAGCAGTTTACGGTTATACTCAGTTTAGAAGACTGCGAGGTGATTTAATTAAGGTATATAAGATGCTAATAGAGATTAGCAAATCAAATGGAGCAAATGTTTTCTGTTGTGGGGCAATTTAGAACAAGAGGTAATAGTTTTAGGATAAAGGGGTAGCAGACTTAAAGCATATCAGGCCAAACTAATTCTCTGAATGGGTCGTGAATCTGTGGAATTCACTACAGCACCAGAGTGTTGTAAATCCTCGGAAATTGAGTAAATTTAAGGAGGTAATAAACAGATTTTTAATCAGTCGTGAGTTGATGTTTTATGGGGAGCAGGCAAGACATTGATTATATCTCAGCCTCAACTACAATCATGGTAATATGAAATAGTGGAATAGGCTCAAGGGGCTGAATTGCCTACTTACTCCTTCTAATTCTTGCATTTTTATGTATTTCCGTGTTACTGACCAGTTATAAACTGGCGGAGAATATTGATGCTCAACTGAAGAGGATGGCCCAAGATCTGAAGGAAATTATCCAACATCTCAATACCACCAGTGGTTCCTCGGAGATCAGTGATCCAGTAAGTAGATTCAGTGTCTCTTTGTAGAAACGTGACCATTCAGCCCATCAGACTTGGGGTGCTAGCGTGTCACTTGGAGGAGACCCTCCAACATCATTATGCAGTCTGACACTGAACTTAGCGTCCAAGACACTGAACTAAATGATGGACAGTACTGGGTCCAGCACCAGGTATGTGGAGTGGAGCTAGTACCAGTGTGTACTGTGTACCCTTGGGTTTTTTAGGGTATAGCACAATGATGCTTACCTGAGTATTAGGGCTCGTTAGATTGTAGGTGTATTGCTTTGCAGAGAGGGTGAAAGATCATATTTAAATGTAATTACATTATTGTCGCCAGTTCAGATCTTCCAAAAAAAAGTCTTTAAATGACAATGACTCCAGTTTTAATTTGAGTTGTCCAAAATGTCACTTGTCAAGTTACTGTCCTCTTAGATGAAATAGGAGTGACCTGGAAATCTCTTCAAAGCTCCCACATTGAGCACTTTGCTGTTGCCCAGGCCTTTTGGTGCATTTTATATATGCAGTATTGATATAAACCATACAAATTGGAGTAGGCCATTTGGCTCCTCGAGTCTGCTGCACCATTAAATATAATCACAGTTGATCTTCCAACTCCAACATCTGGATGAACTTCGGATCATTCGGGAGGCTGAGGGGGTGATTAAGAGGAGTTACAGGGAGGTAGTCACACCTCAGGTACAGGAAAAAGATAGATGGGTTACAGTCAGGGGACGGAAAGGGAACAGGCAGACAGTGCAGGGATCCCCTGTGGCCGTTCCCCTCAATAACCAGTATACCGTTTTGGATACTGTTGAGGGGGACGACTTACCAGCGGTAAGCCATGGGATACAGGTCTCTACACTCCTGCGACCTTGAAACCTTATTCATGACCTCACTACTCTCA